>JABFPN010004753.1:0-14448 GCA_022817305.1 Leptoteleia sp. ZL-2020 | reverse complement strand
TAGTAATTAACGCTTACGGCATCGCGTTAAATTAAAAATATTAAATTATAAATTATAAAAATATATAAATTATACAAATTATTAGATAAAATAATATGTGGAACAAATTTTTTTATTTATTATATAAATTTCACATTTATATGCAGAAAGAAATTTGGATAATATAATTAAAAACATAATATATTTAATTACAAATTCAATTAATCCGAGATATTTTCAGTTTAGAATATTAATAAATTGTAAATTTGATGTATTTACAAGTTATACTTTATAAATTGCTGTTTAAACAAATAAATTTTTACTTTAAAAAATAAATACAAAGTTACTTTTTATTTTTAAAAATATAAAAAAAATATTATTTATTTAACTTACCGTTTACACTCACCCGATCGTTCGATATTACACTTTTTCCCCAATATACGTGTTTTTATTTATGGATTTTATTATTACTTTCTTCTTAGTATACATTAAGTTCATTTATAATATACATACGCCTTCAAAAAGATTATAACAACGTGAACGACAAAGAAAGTATTGTGCGAGAAAGAACGAAGAGAGTTTTGTTGAACGCTTCATTACTAACTTCAAGTGCAGGCCGCGGGCCAGAAATCTCATCACTGGTCGAAACTTGGAGAACTTGCCGAAAATGTTGCAGCATAAATAGTCGCCAGAATTCGTCATAGAAAATAATCGAATACTGTGTATTCAGGAAAGTCAGAGAAAGAAAAGTCTTTTGTCGCATTACTTTTAACGTAATCTAAAAGTTACGTCACTGTGCGCGGATAACCTCGACATCGATTTGCCGAATTATGCAGTACAACAATTGACGTTTGTGCTTATTGTCCCTCCATGTCTCTCTCCTCGTAACAATCATATTTTCATTTCACGCCATTTTTGCCATATGAGTTATAGGTAACATTCTTTTTTACGACTTTATTCAGATATAACTTTTCCCTTCCTTCAAAAAAGCACGTGAACTTTCCGTCGGCTGAAATGTTTACTGGCCACTTATATTTAGTAACTTGTTCCTTTCTTTTCTCCTTTCATTCTCCTCTTTCTTTCCTCATCCCCCTACTTTGCTTTGTTTATTCGGTTATATAATATTTTGTTTGCTGGGTTGTTTACAATGTGGCGGTTGTGAAAAGGGTGATTATAATTTTGCAATTAACTGAATGGGATTGTTTAACATCTTCCACGTTTATCTTTCTTACCCGATATTATTGCATAGTGACCAAGAGGAAATTCTTACTATATAAAAAAATTTAACATTAATATTTGACGTTGAATAAAAAATTTAAAACAAAATTCCAGTTATTTCCAAACATTTAATTTAATGACAAGGCATTTTTTATGTATTTTTGTAAATGTGACAAGTTTACAAATATTGCATAGTGAGTACAGTCAATATTGTATAGATATTTGATTAACGTGTTATTAATTTACAAATATGTAAAATATCAATCTCAATTTAATTTATTACAAGGGTAGAATCTAGTTTTAAAACGTTAAATATTTTATTTTAACTTATTCTCAAATAAGAATAAATGGAAAAGAAAATCTGATGTGAATATAATTATTCTATTAAGTAAATGAAAGATGATATATGTAACCATTTAAAAAATTATATATTATGCTGTAAGGATGGAGAGATCCTGATTAATGGCAAGGATAGAGTTGACCACACTCAACTCGGACTCTTGTTCTAATCATTGTTTGTCTTGTGCAGTACTCTTCACCCATCTCCAATCAATGATGTTCACTCGGTCCTTGCAGCATAATTTTTTTCAATTAAAACATTATTGGATCAATTGATCAATTGTGAATACTTTTTTATTATAATTGTTGAAATTATCTGCTGCAGTATTGTTTGGCAGAAAAGTTATTTAAATTATAGATTGAAATTGAAAAATCAAACCATTTAACAATCGTCCGTTTTATGTTAAATATAAGTAAGTAAGTAAATAAATAAATAATGGTACCCTTTTCAGATGACTTGGGTTTGTAATGCCCGATGCGAATAAGTGAGATGTACAAAGCACAAATGATTAATCAGGATCTGGAATCGTTGAATAAATCTGTAGTATTAAACGAAAATCAGCCGTATTATGTCTGCGGTAGAGGCACCACCTTTCATACGTACCATCGAGTGGGACATGATGGACAAGACCAAATTCTTCCCACTCAGTATGCTGTCTTCATTCACAGTTCGCTGTTGCCTTTATCCGCTAACAGTAATCAAAACGCGTCTTCAAATTCAACGAAAGAATCACATGTATACAGGTATACACCATTAATTAGGCACACTTTTATTCGCGTCAATAAAAGTTGTTTGACTAATTAATTTTAACTAGACTAATGATTAATTCAACACAACTATGACTTTTAGGAATGGTCGATGCGTACAAAAAAATTTACAAATTAGAAGGATTGCCAGGCCTTTATCGAGGTTTTTGGGTGTCCTCCATTCAAATAGTGTCTAGTATATTTTATGTGTCGACATATGAAGGAGTTCGACATTTACTTGGACAAGATCCTCTCACGGCTCAACTTGATTCAAGAATAAAGGCATTAATAGGTGGCGCAGCTGCGAGTGCGGTTGGCCAAACAATTGTCGTGCCATTTGATGTGTTGAGTCAACATCTCATGATTCTAGGGCTCAACTTTAAAAATGGCAGATTAATTGTCGATAAGAGGCATAAAACTGTGAGTTTTAATTCAAAAACAACAAACATTGTGTTCGTTGTATTGCAAATTGTTATTGTCATTATAATGAAAAAGGTTTTATTTATTTCAATCGAATCTTTCCTTTAATCATTTTGCAGTTGGGAATGAATCCATTGGGAATAGCTTTAGAGCCGGGCAAAACGCGTACGCAATTATCATTAGACATTATGAAATTGATTTACCAAAGAGACGGTTTTCGAGGTTTCTACAGAGGGTATGTTGCATCTCTGTGCGCTTATGTTCCAAACAGTGCACTATGGTGGGGGTTATACACGACGTATCAAGGTACGTAGGTCCTTTCCCTAATAATGTCTCTAATCTATGTCATATTAATTGCTAATCTTCACCATTTTCTACTTTTTCAGATGAATTAATAAGCTTACTGCCAACGTGGGTGTCACACCTGTTTATTCAGGCAGTGGCTGGAACTCTCGGTGGTTTTACCACTACAATTGTCACAAATCCGTTGGATGTGGTGCGCGCCCGTCTCCAAGTACAGAGCCTTGACAGTATGTATGTCGTGTTCAGACTACTCTGGGCAGAGGAGCATTTACGCATGTTTACCAAAGGTTTATCCGCACGACTCGTTCAATCTGCCTTCTCAAGCTTTTCCATCATTGTTGGTTATGAAACTATTAAGCGCATCAGTGTTATGGATGAATATAAGAGCTACGTCAAATGGTGATATAAATTTGAAAATTTTTCATTCCGATTACACTTGCGCCTATAGGAAAGTCAATACTGAATAAATATTGATGGCTTGTTGACATAATGATTAGTTATACTGCAACTTGATTTCATTTGCATTTCACTTGCAATGCAATTGTTATCCTTTTTCTTCATTTTATCATATATATTGCAACAAATGCAAAGCAAAAGCTTTTTTTAATATTTAAATTTTTAATTGCAATTGTGATTTGAGAAAAATATATATATTTAAATGGATTTTAAATGGATTTTTTAAACTCGATTTTTCTTCAAGAGTATCATTTTTTATTCAATATTTGCATTTCCTTTACACGTCCCTCCCAATTTTTTCTATTCGCCTTTTGTAGCGCATTGAAATCATTCATAGGTTAAACAATAAAATTTCCTTCTCGAATTTTTGACTAGGTTCTTTCATACTCGTAATGTCTCAACATTTTTAATTTATCGACTTTTATTTGAAATTATCAATGCATCTTGTTTTTGTTAATTCAGATACATAATTGGATGATTAATCTAAATTAATCAATGTGTGTTTGTCTGAAAATTTTGTATAATATATTACATTCACTTTAATTGATTGAGTATCGAGAGCAAATGTAACCATCTTGATGTAAGTGAAAAACAATAAAGCGTTGAATTATAAATGAGTAAATATCATCGCGATATACTCAATTACTTAAATCCATAAGATTAATAAAATATTGTTAAAATTTGTCACATTTAATAATTCTATTAATAGTTTTTGATTTCTTTCAAGATTGTTATTTTTAATACAAGAAATTGAATTGAAGTTGAGCAATTGGTTTTAAAATGAACAGCGAATCATAACGACAACTTTTTCCTACTCGAGAGTAATCTGCGCGGATCAGCTCATTTTGTACGATTCCCGTTATTTATAATTAATGTAAATGTATATGTGTGTACAAATATACAAAGCTCCGTATATACAAAGCTCATTTCCTTAATTTATTTCTCTGGCACACAAATATATTTACATTGGATCTCAACAATTAATAAGGACAAATAAAAAGTAGATAAGTGGGAAGCACAAACTTTTATATATATATATATATAAAAACAACGAAAAGTAACAATTAAAACAAAAATGAAGAATTGTTTGGGAAAACACCTTTGGGAATGGCAACAATTTTGGATATTTAAAGTTTAAAATGGAATTTAAAGGTCATGTTCTGTTCCAAAACGTGTCTTCTCGAAAAATGACAAAACAGAAAGAAGTAAAGATTCTTTTGGCACTGTAATTTAAAAAATAATAGACTATTGTGTGTACTTTATATTCATAACGACGATGTTAAGAAACATTTGTACAACGCTAAATCTGCAAGGAAAAACGTTTACGTCATTTGTCTGTTGTCTTCTGTTTTACTTTTTTTTTAATTTTCTTTTTTACATGTACACCTATGTCAATAGAAAAACGACAGTCGGTTCTTGGAACCAGGCATTTTGCCTTGCACGTGTACTAATCCAGCTTGAATGTCAGCGAGTGAAGGCACCGATCTCACCTCACCACGGGCAGCTACACTCGGAGGTGACTTCAATACCTTATTAGCAACCCTCTTTATGTCATCTTTCGTCACGTTGTCTAAACATTAAAGAAACAAGGATGAAAACTGCTGTTTTTTTGTTGAAAGAATGAAAAATAAAAAGTTAAACATACTTTTATATGTATTGATATACTTACTATCCAAAGTATATATTAATAGATACTTACTCACCTTAAAAATAAAATGTATTGGTAGCCCGCAAGGCTACCAACATATTTCACTTTCACGGTGAATAAAATTTAACTCGAACAAAAGTGGTTACAGGTTGGTAACCATTCACCTTTTGCCTGGATTACTAACTTAAGATGATGCCGTAAGCGTTAATTACTAGATTAGGGTGTTATTCGTTTTTATTAAAATGAATGAGAATTAATTGATGTTGTTGATTCAGCACATTTTCTCAATCTGGGAGATTATTTAAAAATGATGTAACTGAATTTTTATCATTAGTTTCAAGCATCAATTCAACATTTGCAGAATAATAATTACAAAAACACTAACTCCGTGGCAGCAAACTTACTGCATCACCTTAAAACCAATTTTTTCCTCGTTGAGTAATATACTATTCCTCATACATATAGTATATTATTATAATCGTAATACCTTTTTAATTTTTTTCCAGTTTGGTACGTGTTATAATTCTAATAGAGACTGTTTGTCAGCCAACAGTTTCCATTGTTATATTAATTAGCATCATGGAAAACTGAATAGGCAAAATATATTTGTTAGTAACTTACCAATTGCTTGGATATAATATTCAGGTCGTTTTCGTTCACCAGTTGCTAGCACTTGACGCCCAATGTCTTCAAAAACTATAGGTCTTTGTTCTAAATTCATTAAAAGCATTGACTGCAATTGCTTTTTTGCTCTCTAAAAATCATTTTAAAACAAAATTATTTAATATAAAATAAAAGTATCAAGTTTTGTTCATTAATTTAAGAAAAAAGCGTGTCTTTAAGATACCACATGATGAAAGCCATGAAAAATGGAAATAAAAATTCAACATTTCAAAAATAAAAATTAAAAATTCTTCAACTCTATTTGGTTTTCAAACTGATGAATTGCATTTATATTAAAAAAAAAAAAGTTTTTGGTGTATAATGAAGTAAATGTTACATATTGGATACAAACCGCTAATTCACAATCTGAAATATTTCCAGTCATAGCAAACATTTCATGTACAATTACTTCAACCATTTCTCTAACGTGAGGTGGAGTTGTTGATGCATGAATGCAAAATATTCCTGCGTCAGAATAAGTGTGATTGCAAGCTGTTGCACTGTATAGCCAGTGGTATCTAAAAATTATTAATAAATAGTTTAATCATCCTTTTAAAAGAAACATAAATATCAATAGAATTCTTTTAGGTAATTATGGGGACCCACATACCCCCCCCCCCCCCCCTAAGGATTTTTTGTCCTTTGGACCATATCTCTAAAGTTGATATTCTAAGAGTTATGGGCAAAAATTTTCACTCCCAACTCAACCCCGACGCATTCCAAAGGACTATTAATATTATCTATAGGGTGACAATCCCCACACTACTAAATGATGTAAAACATGTTTTCTGTGTATTTTTTTTGCGCTGAATACGATTATGCAAGAAAAAATTAGTTTTGTTTGACTGCTTTTAAAATATCTGCGACAAACTGACATTTTTATTGTTTTCTGGCCATATCTTTTGAACGGCAAGAGAGCGACTTTATTTTTCAATGTTATTGTAATCAGCCCGAAAAACACATTGATTTCATGTTTTATAACCCCACCTGGGGGGGGGGGTATGTGAGACCCCATAATTATCTTCTTTTAATATGGTATGCTTTTTATAGTTGTTATAAAATCTCATTTGTTAGACTCTAACAACATTGTAAATAATAATAAGAATGTAAATAACATGTTGAGCAATTCAAACCTGTTTAGGACATTTGTATATAAGCGTGTATACATTCCCTTTCCTGGCCCACCGGCACTAAAACTGCCTCCACCACCCATTATCATGTTTAGCACACACATTGGAATAAAGTCCGGGTGCATAAAAGAAAAACTCTCCAAAGCTATTACAACATGAGACAGTTCAGGCAGGCCACTTGGTCCAGCATACACAGGGACATTACATTCATCCTAAATAATCAAATATTCATTCGCTTATTGCTATACATTCAATTTACTTATCAATCTAAACTATACGATCTACAAACTACAAATCAACCTTTGGTGTTATTAAAATAAAATTTGCAATCACATGCATGGAATTCATAAAGTAATTGTGCAATTAATTGTTTTTTTTTTTTATTAAATTTATTTTTAAATTTTATTAACAAATGAAATGTATATATTATTTAAGTGACAAAATATGCATGTTTTCTTAATGATATTTAATAAAGACTACTTTTTATTATATAAATCAATATATATAATATACAAATTAATAAAGAGTAGAAATATTCATTTAATACTTACTAAAATGTAACCACCCGTATATTGTGCAATAGATTCATCGACTAGATTGGATGACCTTTCAGATAAAACAAGACTAGCATCTTCTTCCCAGATTGGTTTTTCTTCAACAAAGTACCTGTATGCATAAATTAAATTTCATTTAATATTAATCAAAAAAACATTAAAAAAAACGTATATTATTTATTTACAGTTAATTGATTTATTAAACAAACTGATTGTTGTATATAGAAAATATTAAAATTGTTTATAATGATGTTGATATTATTCTCATATTCCATTAATAATACAATACAATAGTTTGGGCAAAATTGATTACCTTTCAACAGCCTCGACTAATTTTTCGTGATGAATGCCAACTCCTGCTATGACCATCCTCTTTGGTGTGTGATGATTTTTTAAATAGGTGAATAATATTTTCCGGTCAATCTTTTGTACATTTCCCGCGGGACAAATTTTTGGTAAGCCTAATGTGTTGTCTCTGTAAGCAGCCTGAAATAAAACAATAAATTAATCATCTAAACACACAATCATATTTAATAAAATTTATTATTATCATACACAAATTTATAATTTATAGCATGTTATTTTTGTTTTCCATGCAAAACTTACAGCATGAATCATGTCCGTAAGTATTTCATCTTGTTCTGGTCTTGCCAGGAGATTCTCAAGGTCAAAGAGAATTGTTTGTTTAGCCACATCCAACTGAAAGTTGAAATAAATAACATTTAAAATTAACCGTTGCATTAATTAGAAAATAAAACTGATTTAACATTTCTCTTTCACACATAATTATTGCAAGTACCTCATCACTTGAAATTAAAGGTCTTAAAACTATGTCTCCTAAAATTTGCATGACTTGATCAATACCATCTCGAGGAGCTGATGCTGCATAAATAAATGTGTCGCGCGATCCTTTGCAGTCGCAAATTCCACCCAATTTTTCCAAGGTATACAAAATCTTGTCTTTGTTTTCATATCTTATTGTCGACTAAAAGGTAAATGTAACGTTAATTTAATAAAATAAGTACAATACTTGCTCATTTCTTTAATTACACGTTTAATGTGATTAAAAATATAACAATTAAAATGAATTATTCATAAACAAGACATTGTCCCATTACTCCATGCAATATACGTTGGATATTTTAATTGAAAATAACTTTAAATATTTGCCAACGGATGAAATAAAATGAAATCAATGAATCTCACATTGAATGCTAATTTTTCCAAGAAATGAGATATTCCACTAGGGTAGGCAACTTCATATCTTGAACCCGAGTCAATTAGGACTGAAATGAAAATTATATTAATACTCTGGAATATTGAGTTTTATTATTATATACACGGTAACAAGTAATCGCATTGATAATATATGTATATGTATATTTTGATAATAATATATGTACGTATTACCTCCAACAGTACAAAATTGTCCAAATCCATGCTCAGAAGCCACTCGAATTCCATTGGATAAAGTAGTAATTTGTGTCACTTGATTTTCTATCTTTTCCTTGGAATAAATAGGTGTTGGTAATCCAGGTAAAGGCTCTGATAACGGTGGTACTTTCAATACAGGGGTATTCCTCTCTGCGTGGTTTTCTGGTGGTTTACTACTCGTTGCAAAGTTTTTTTTCTGCCACAAATACAACTGCTCCGTCTTCTTAGCACTTGAATTTGATACAATAATTTATTGCCATTATTATTATAAATTAAATAATTACTCAACACTCGATTAGTTTAATCAAGTTTAACTTTGGCTTATTTTGAAGTCTAACTTATTAATTTAATTGAAATTTTTATTTCATCAAGAATTTAGCTTGATTCAAAAGTCAAGAACTGTCGTATAAGAAGATTAAAAGAAAATGTTAAAAAAAAGTTATAAAATTACAATATTTGTATAATTATAATTAATCACTTGATAAATTATATTATTTTAAATTAAAACAAAAAAAATCTATAAACAAATTATTTGATTCTATATTCAAGTCCTAATATTTAAACCATCATTAGTGGATGACTTTCAAATCCATTTATTAATCTATCAAATAATCAATCAATGAAAATGAATAAATAAAAAAATTGAAAATAATGAATAATATGTACTTATTGCAATGAACATTATGTATTATTGCAACATTCAACAAGTGTGACTTAACGTTATTAATTTTATATCCGAGTCAATTTTAAACAATACATTCAATGATAAATAATCAAGTTTTGATAACAACAAACTTCTTTCCTATCACTTGTTGTTATTATTATTATAATTACATTTTAGTTGAAAACCAGCACTCATGTTGTGGAATAATTCGCGTAATTGTAAAAAGCAATAAATCAAATTCTGTACAAATTATTGATTGAAAAGTTAATGATTGAAAATTCATTTACAATTTTCATTTTAGCATACAATAATTAACATGAATTTTCATGTTGCTTCTATTTTGTAAATTGAACCAAGTTCTTGATGAATTACTGAAAAAATAACATACCCATTCTTTAAACATGCAACAAATGGTAACTGTGAAATCCTTGACAACATTTTTAAGTACTCGAATTTAAATTATATTCCTAATTCAATTCATACAGCGGTTAACCTATACTTGGGGGATATTTCTTCAACATAATTTTCAGAGTGGTTGATAATAAAATGAAAGGTAACCTATTTCGAGGTACGACAACATGCAGCGCCCTCTTTAAATGTAACCAACACTTAAAAATGAAATTATCATTTCATTTGTTTGAAAACAAAAATTCTTTCGGAAATAAAAAAAAAATTATGCTTATTGATAATTTTCATCCCATCATCATTAATAAAATCGTATAAAAATAAATGTCAAAATATACTATGCATTAATTTCTACAATAAACAATCAATTAATCAATCATCAATTACTGATTAGTTACCCAGTAAATGAGAAATTATTAAAAATTATTCAAATGCACAAATCTTTATTGAAACTTATTAAGATTTATAGAACATTTTAGAAATATGATACACTTTAAAAAATTTCAAAAATAAATTATTAAGAATTTTAGAAATATGACATTGATTAAAAAGTTTTAATACATGTTTGTGCATTTGAATAATTTTTAATAATTTCTCAATTACTGGGTAGTTGAATGGATAAAACACAAATGACAAATAATCTTGTTTAAGCTTTATTTAAAACAAACTTTAAAAGGGAAAGTAAAAAAATTGTACAATTAAATTTTTTATAAAGAATAAAAGAAAATTAGAAAAATAAATAATGAAGCATCGATAAAAATTAAAAGAATGGTGTAATAATAAAATAATTAAATAATAATAATATTGGAGATGAATGATTTTTGACGTAAAAAACTGAGAGTAAATGTATCGTTTGAATACATAGCAAATTTGCAATGAATCGAGGAAAAACTGAAAGAATGAATGAATTGTCGAGAGTGATATTTAGTTTACAATGATGTGATACTTGGTAACACTGCTTTATGATATCGTGTTTGTCAGTAGTCACGCTTGTCATGTGTGTGTGATGTGTCGTCGTCGGACGAATTTTGTACGAGAAAAATTGTCGAATTGGAGTTGAATCGGTGTTGAAGAGTGAAATCGATCAGAGAAGATTGCTTTTTAAAATGTGGGCCGACACTATCCTTATTGTTTTTATTAGCGTTTGCACAGCCTTACTCGGCGAGGGTAGGTAACATTATTTCAATTGCACCACATCTGTGTTAGCGTGACGTGTATATATTTGTTATCGGTACTTTTTTCAGGTTTAACGTGGGTTATGGTCTATAGAACTGAAAAATATCAGAAACTTAAAGCAGAGGTTGAGAAACAAAGTAAAAAATGTAAGTTTTATCTCCCTTTTTATCAACATCATATTCTTTCTTCAATTTTAATTATTTACATTTACATAAACCTATTTTGACATAAAAGTGATTGGATTGTGTAAATTAACTGTAATTATTAAACGAAACATCTTCCCATAGAGCGCATGAACCTACATTAAAGCTCTACATTTAGTCGATTTTGATTTTCAGGTAGGTGTAGAAAACATACGTAAAATAGGCATTGACGTTTTCTAGAGTTTTTGTAAACCTTGAAATGTCACATATTTCAAATTAAAATGCGGTTTACTGGAGGTATAGTGCTGTTGCATTATAGAAGTTTACTCATGGTATACCCAGTAAATGAGAAATTATTAAAAATTATTCAAATGCACAAATCTTTATTGAAACTTATTAAAATTTATAGAACATTTTAGAAATATGATACACTTTAAAAATTTTCAAAAATAAATTATTAAGAATTTTAGAAATATGACATTGATTAAAAAGTTTTAATACACATTTGTGCTTTTGAATAATTTTTAATAATTTCTCATTTACTGGGTACTAAACGTCACTTTAAAAACTAGAAAAAATTATTGCTACTGACCAATAGTAAACTTCTATGATACAATAGCACAATACCTCCAGTAAACCGCATTTTGATTTGAAATATGGGACATTGCAAAGTTTACAAAAACTTTAGAAAACGTCAATCAATGTCTATTTTACATACCTTTTCTATACCTACCTGTAATAAGAGTTGGACTAAATGTAAAGGTTTACTATACGTTCATGAGACCTATGAGTTAATGACGTTTAATTCCTCACAAAAACATTGTTTTTGTAAGAAAAGAAATTATATGCACATGTTTATTTTTAGTGGAAAAACGTAAAGAGGCACACGGAGATTCTTTGGATAAGCAGCAGAAGAAAAAAATAGAACGGGAGGAAGAAAGATTGAAGAACAATAACAGAGACCTTTCGTTTGTTAAAATGAAATCAATGTTTGCAATAGGTTTTGCCTTCACAGCTTTACTCAGCATGTTCAACAGTATTTTTGATGGAAGAGTAGTGGCTCGATTGCCTTTTGTACCAATCAGTTGGATTCAAAGTTTGTCACACAGAAATTTACCAGGCGATGATTATACGGAATGTTCATTTATATTTCTATATATTCTTTGTACAATGAGCATTAGACAGGTATGGCAACTAATAAATTAATGAGACTAGGGGTAATTTTTTTTTCCACATTGAATAAGTTTTCTGACGTTTTATCTATTTTTTTTCCTCTGGATTAAATTAATGCATTACAATCAATTAATATTGGAATTTAAAGCAATTATAATAATTTCATCTTGTCATATTTTGAGATTTATACACAATTGCCAATATTAATTAAAATATATCCATTATTTAAAAAGTGATATAATAATATTACATGTAATGGTAATAATAGATGGTTTCAATATATTATAGTTGCACGTGATATTGGGTTACAACATATTAACTGTACAAAAGGAAATGAGTTAAAATAATGAATTGTCGATTTGCTGTTACAGAATATTCAAAAAATGCTTGGTTTCGCGCCATCCAGAACAGCGAGCAAACAAAGTGGCAGCTTGTTCAATGCACCGCAACAGTTTAAATAATTCAAGAAAACAACGTTAGCTGACATTCAGTGTCACTTTGTAAATATCAATATATTCCTTCTGCCTCCATTTTAAATAGATTTTAAATGTGTAAATCAGAGAGAGAGAGAGAGAGAGCGAGAGAGAGAGAGAGAGAGAGAGAGAGAGAGAATTTTAGCAGATATATTTGTTGAGTTGATATGAACAAATTTGTATAATGCTAATGATTAAAGTTTTGGTCACTTGAATTATACATTTCTTTCATTTTATCGCATCAAATTTATGAATCATGTTATTAATCGTATATTGTTACAATGACTATTTATAATAGGAATAAATATGTACAATTGATATATGGTAATTTGTAATAAAATAGTTTTACACCTAAAATCTTTTACTTTTTTTCTTGTACCTTTTTTAAAATAACTTTTCCCATTTACCAGTTAAAAAACCTTCCAAAGAAACTATACATTTTAAGTAGAGACTTATACATGTATATATGTTGTGACGAGGCATTAATTTCTGCTCGCCCCTTCGCCACGGCGTTTTTGGGCCTCGGTTCGAAAACGTGAAGGTTTCGGGGGACTGACGTCAATTCGGGCCCAATTTCTAATCAAGTAGTAACGTGAATAATAAAGGTCAGGATCGCCACCCGGTCGCAATACCGGGACAATATCAGAAGGGGCCCGAATTCACGATTTTTCGTCCCGATTACCCAATAGCCGTGAAGCGGAATCTTCTCTCGCGCAACGGAACTGACCGCGGAAGATTCGAGGTAAGGGATCCCTATAACTTCCCGTCCCTGAAATAAATGGCCCTGTTCATGAGGCAAAAAGAAAGCTTTATTGAAACAACCACAAAAAAAAACTCTCAACTACAATTAAGCAAAGTTTCGCCTTCTCGGGCGCGGTTTCTCTTACGTTCCCGAGCAAAACTAAAATTTCAAATCGGACTTTACGACAATACACGTCGTGCGGACAATTTTTCCCGTGATCTCGGGATCGGCGGGCAAGCTCGTTTAAGCGAGGCGACGACCAGATTTTGCTTTCCGGTTCCGACACGCGCGACAACCGATTCGCGATAATTCCACGTGGCTTCTCCGCGCCGCAATTCTCCCGACAGAGTGTTCCCACTCGACTGGGGAAGATTGCGGGTAAATGCCGTGGGCACCGGGTACACGGCCCAATTTCCGCTAGCTTTTCCCTCAACGGCCCCACGCGCCTTTCCCAACGTACAAATAAACCCCACGCTAGCAAATCGTCCTCGCGACGGACAAACCAACACAAAATCGCCCTACCGTCGTCGCCGTCCGCGACTTACTCCGTTACCGAGCCGGATCTCGTAACCGCTGCCGGTGACGCCACGGGAGCGGGAGCTGGAGCTCGGGTGAAGGTGTCCTTGCTGGCCTCCTTGTCGGTCTCGATCTCGTCGTCGTACAAATTTCCGCTTGCTCTTTGACCGTCCGACTCGCTAGGCACTCTCCAACTCTCGAGTTGCCCAAAACTCAAAAAGATTTTCGCCTCGATGCCCTGCCCCACCGCTACGCCGCAAGCTCT
>JABFPN010004752.1:0-14449 GCA_022817305.1 Leptoteleia sp. ZL-2020 | reverse complement strand
TATATCAATTGTTACTCTTTTATTTCATTAACGAGATAATTTAACATTTTTTTTACGTCAATAGGTTTAAAATTATTCACGTAAATTGAAATATAAAAGTAAAAAAATTGGCCCCTGGGGGGGGGGGTTGGCTGGGATGCCGCTCGTGGCTGACCGCAACAATGTGCAAGTGCAAAAGCGTCCGCGTGGTCCGCGCGCCAAAGTGGAGTAGATCCGCGCCTTTAGCCAACATCTCCCGGGAGATGGACGGCGTCTCGCCCAGGTAATTGTATGAGAGCCGTGACTTAGTGCCAGCCGCCGCGGCCACCGAGGGTGTATTATCGGGGATATTTATTTCTTTAACACCGTTGCCTTTGTGCGCCGTCGAATTTTGCACCCAGCTACGGCGCGCTTATCGAATTTGGCCTCATCCTTTAATTCATTTTGACGACAAACGAGAGCGGAAATGGCGCGCTGTTCGACCTCCCAAATTTCACGCTTCTTAATGTCAGTTGCGCTGGCGTTTGACGTTTAAGCCGATGGTAGCAAAAATTTCAAACTTTTTGCCGGTTGAAGAGTGTAAATAAAAATCGTTACTCTTGCGTTTGATGGGTTTGTCGTTTTAGGGATTAGCAAACGTTGTTTATCATATTTTTTAATAACAATATTTAAATCATTAGTTTTGCACTGGGAAAAAAGTTAAAAATTGTCGTACTCTATTCAAAAAATGAGGCAAATGACATATTCTTGTTATACTTAGTACAGAGTTTATAAAATGGTTATGAAAATTGTACTAGTTCCTTAGTAAAAATAAAATATATATGGTCCATATATGTTTTAACGAGTATATGTAAGGAAATACTAAATTCATATATGGACTTATATGTTTTTCCTGAATCTATATACGGCCATATATGGTTGATAGTTTAATAACTATAAATCTTCCAATTTATATTATAAATTGTTATATAATTTATAACAAAAGTTTGATTATAGTTTTTTCAATTCAAATTTTCATTCAAACAAGCAAAATTTACTTAAGCATTCGACAAAGATTAGGTTACGCAGATTGTTTTACTAATTCAATATTGCTGATTTACATGGCTCCATGCAATTGATAAATTAATTATAATTAATAGGATTGCAAATACGAATTATTAAATAAACACTGGCTATGAAATGTTTCAATTATGCTCCAATAATTAATATAATTTGCTACCAGAGCTTCCTTAATTAAGTTAAAATTTTCATAGAATATTGCTGATAAATGTTTAATTAAAGCAACTTGCATATTTTTTAACTTTACATACTACCATAAGATTTATCACTTAAAAATATTTGTCAGAAATTGAACGCAAACGGAAAAAAAATTAATGAAAAAAGTTGTTCTGTTCGTTAATTAAATTTTCCTAATAACATTTTTCAACACTTGCCGTGTGTTTGTGTTCTTTTTGTGAAAATGGTGGAAACTTAATAGTATGTGCGAATACAATATAAATTTTTCTTTTAATTTCATGTTTTAATTCAGCAACGTAAAAATGTTATTCTGGCGGAATCCATTGTAATCGAGTCAAAAGGTATATCACATTTATCTACAGAAATATTATTACCGGGGGTAATATTTTCGCTGGAGGAAACTTATATATCATATTTTATTTGTATGATTCCTGTATGAATATATTTTTACCAATAATTGAACTTATACCATTAATAAGGAAATGGAACTGAGGAATGAAATGTTTTTAGAATTGAACATATGAAAGACCAATGTTTGTAAACATCTGTAAATGTCAAATTAACAAAATAAAAACAATAATATTGTTTGTTTACATCCAAAGGACAGAAAAATGGATGTAAATACAAAACAAATACAATGTTTGTTTACATCTTGTATTTCAAAAACGTTTCATTTTTCAGTACCATAATAAGAAAGAGGTTTCCAATTTTCTTAAATTAATTTCTTTGGAATAATAAACAATTTTTTATTCTAAACATCCGAAACAAAAGTTGCAGGTTATTCCAACGAGATTTTCGTCGGTGTATTTAAAAAAAAAACTTTATATTGAATAATAACTTTGCGACGAGCTCGTGACTGTTGGGAATTACGCGAAATTAAAAATCCTATTTCCGTAGGCTTCCTTGCCACATCTCTCATTTTCATTCGTCCATCTTGGAAAGTTGAGCGGGATAAATGAAAGCGTCCTCAAAGGACCGTAAATATTGTCATTTTATTTGACTCGTTGCAGAAAAACATCTATAATGCTGTGCCAACAAAACAAGCGTACACAAAATCCTTGCGGATTTTTTTAATTTTTTTTGCAATCTATTTCCACGTCTTAATCTTTATTTGAGAGCGCAGGAGATGTAAAAAATAAAAGAAAGCGAATGCCATCAACAACAAAACAACGAAAATCGGGACGACAGAGAGCAAATAACAAAGATGACGAGATAAAGCAATTATAACTGTATTTTCGCGTGGCAGTCCGGGCAAAAGTGATTCGGTATTAGCGACGTTATTTCAGCATATGAAATACAAATGTTTGTCTTCTCTTTTGTACTTATTATCGTCAGAAATAACACAATGTCGTGATGATATTTCTTCAAATATTAAACCAACAAATTGCATGTTTAAAAATTAACTTCCACGACCGCTTCTGAATTTCTTCTTGCAGCCCCCACTTTTTCTCTCGCTTCCCCAACGTGATTTCGCCTTGAATGGCATTTGTATATTCGTAATGATGCGAACTGTATTAAAACGTTCTTTAATTAATGCTACACTCAGAGAAATTAACTAGTAGTTGGTAATATAGTTGATAGTAACTCTGTGATAAGTGTGCATTAATAGTTTGCCTTATAAATATTTTGAAGGAAATAGAGTGGTAGTGAAGTATGTGACCAGTGACTAGTAAGTAGTGAGTGACTGGTGACTAATGACTAATTTTAGTAACTGATCACTAATTGTTGGTGATAATGACTGAATATGTTGGTCCAAATATGTTTTTAATTATTCTAACTAAAAATATTTTTTATTGAAATAAAAACTTTATAGTTCTTTGTATATAAAAAGTAAATAGTTCTTTTAACTGACTGTCTTTAACAAACGATTTTGGTTATAAATCATATATTTTTCTTAGTATGGTAAATGGTAACTAGTAATTAGTGTCTGGTGACTAGTACCTAGTGATTGGTACTTAATGACTAAGATTAGTGACTGGCAACTAATTACTGGTAACTATTGACTCATAAATAATAACTAGTGACTTACAAGTAGTGACTAGTGACTGGTAATTGGTGGATGTTAGCTAACGGTTTCGATCCCTCCAAAGACATTTCTTTTACAATACTATCTTACCATATATTATAAAAATTGTATAAACCATAACACTATGAATGTACACGTATCCCCAAGGTATTATAAAATATCGTAGCAACCACCAATATGTTTCTCTTGGCGTATGGGTGCAATAAAAATTGCGAAAGGAGAGAGATGTTTCGAAACAATTTACAACAACGTTCCTAAAGCTGCGCGAAATTATATTGTTAAGAAAATCATTCAATCTTTCCGTAAAATCCGAGGGAAAAGAGCGAGCCGGTGGAGGGAGGGGGGGGGGAAGTTTTGAATAATTTTGCGAGCCGCGAACCGCGAACGCGATAAATAATTCAAGCTCGCCGGCAGCTTTCGGAATTAGCATTTGAATTCGCGCGGCCGAAGAATTGTCTCGGTGTCATCTGGTGTGCGACACCGTTCGTGCCGACGTATCGCGTCTTAATTTGTAAACTATGCGCCGCGCGTATGTGTCGACGAAGCGGGTTCCTTTAAAGTTATTTTCGAGCTGACAACACGGTCGCGTGGACACGCGAAGTCTGCGTGCTTGCAAGCAGAATTTCGACCCGCGATATCTTAATGTCGGGCATATTTCTTCGGTTTCTAATTAGAGCACGGTTACGGAGTCAGAATTTTCAATCGTTTTTCTTCTTTTCAAAAATAAACCTCAATCGATCGTGTCAGGATTGTTATCAACAAAGAATTAATAATTTTAACATTAAATATTAATTCTATGGACTATATATGATTCAGAAAGAGCAGAATATGTATGGAACTGAAGAATGAAATGTTTTTAAAAATTGAGCGCATAAAAAATAATGTTTGTAAACATCTGTAAGGTCAAATTAACAAAACAAAAACAATAATATTGTTTATTTACATCCAAAGGATAGAAGAATGGATGTAAATACCAAACAAAAACAATAATATTGATTATTTACATCCAAAGGACAGAAGAATGGACGTAAATACCAAACAAAAACAAAGTTTGGTTAATTTGTGGATCATACAAAAACCATACATGGTTTATGAATCAGATAATGGTTGTATGTGGATCATACTTGGAAATTGAACTATGTGTGGTCCATAAAGGGATAAGATCATGGATTAATATAGTCCACGAATTTGATAAAAGTAGAATGAAAGATCCTATGTAAGGATCTCATATAAACCATACATGCAGCAGGTACGAATGATACGAACTTTTACTTCGTAGAAATAACAGTAGGGTTGGGTTCAGAAATTTGAATTCTCATTTCACTAAAGCACCAATTTAACTGTGTTAAGAATAAATTACTTGGACACACAAATAATACACTGACACAAAAATGATTAATACAATATTTCCCCAGTTTCGTTTTAATTAAGTTAGTTTATACGATTGCGTTCCTTGGAGTCTTTAATTAAATAAAACTTTTTCCCAACTCAAAATTGATTCAAATGAAATAGCCGCCCCGCATCCCTAAGTCGAGCCGTGTCTGTTTCTTTGAACGAACTTTTTCCCCCATTTCAATGACGCCAATTTCAGACTTTGTTATGGACAAATGACGTAATCGTAGCGTTAAATGGCAGCTCTAGGTAGCGCTGCTAAATTTCCAGTTTATGAGAAATAGCTCGATCGATAGCGCGATATCGCAGCTTCTATCTGAGTTTATCCATTTATTCATTCCATCCGCAGCAAGTACGTTGGAGTTTTAATGATGCTTGATATACCGTGCTCGCAAGCACGTGAACTTTGAGTTTCTTTTTCAACTCGTTATAAATTTCAATTTGATACCTTTAGAAAAAATCATCAACAAACGTTGATGTCACGTTTGCATGATTTTGGCGCCGAAATTCACGGAACTTATTAACGCAGAAGTCAGTTAGAAGTGATGCCTTTTGAAAACGTCCTAAGAATGCAATTAATTATAAATAATTAAAACTAACAAAGAAGTTAAAGCCAATAAAAATAACAAAGAAAAATGACAAACAATGAAGTAAATAGAAATATATATTAACGTTTTACTTTTTGCTGAATTAAAATTATATATATATATATAATAGTGTATAGTTGATCGGTAGAGTCACAACCAGCCAAGGCAAAAAATAGGTATAAAGCAAGAATAAATAGGATTTCCCTTCAGTGGCATATTTCTTCGTATATACGTGGTACATACTAAAATTTAGTACACGCGCATTGTATATAACAACATTTTCTCAACTTTCAAAATGTCTTCGAAATCTAATCGCGAAGAGTTAAAGAAGTATTCGGTAAACTCTGGCGAAATCAAAATATTTTACGTTCCCCTAATCCTCAATCCTATCAGAAGCATACCATCGTATCCATTTCTCGTATTACTCCTGTATACATAACAAAATAGAAAAAAAAGGAAGGCAAGAAAAAAAAATAAAGAATAGAAAAACGGCGTTTTTCCTGACCATGCACATCCGATACGATCCATAATCATACTACGTTTATATACATATCGAAACTTCTTCCGCAACTCCGAAATGCTTCAATACAAACTTTGTCAGATGTTAAATGCGCAGGAGAACGGTCCGTCTATTTTGGTTATTCGAACGTAACGTATATCGATGGTTGCATTGAAAACCGTTGGATAACAAGGACTTTCGTTGTAACAAAGAGGAAGTGCTTTTTTTACGCCACTGAGGTTGTTCAATATGTTACAAATATTTCTATTGACTGGAGACCATTTATTTAATTGCATCAACCTTATAATGATAGCTTGAAAATCAATAAATAATTGACTATTAGATCAGTGAATTTACCATATATTTACTAAAAGAAAAATTCTGTGACGTTTGGGTAAAGCTTTTCCTAAAAATTTCTATACTTGAACCAACTATTTCCTTCCTAGGTAAGAAAAGTAAACTTTTATTCCTCTTTTGAAATCAACCATGTTTTTTATAACTTCCCAACCCCTCGAAGTTGTACAATACACACTCAGAAAAAAGTTTTATTTAAAATTACCATACCGTTCTGGCGTTGGAAAGATATTGTCGTTCTCCAAATACAAGAATGTAAATAAACTTTGTTTTTGTTTTGTATTTACATCCACTCTTGCGTCCTTTGGATGTAAACAAACAATATTATTGTTTTTATTTCGTTAATTTGACCTTCCAGGTGTTTACAAACATTACATTTCAACAACAGCAGGTATAGTAATTGTTATCACAACATTTTTCTTAGTGCCCTACCTGATCTACCAGAAAAAATGGTACGTCCCCGATAATTTGACTCAAAAAATGTGGAAATTTTTGGCTTTCGGCGCGTAATTATTTTGGTTTCGCTAACGCGAGGAAACTTGGCGGGATTTCGTCAGACGTCGGATCCCCGGACCATTGGAATGTAACGTCTGCCGATAGTTGGGCGATGAAAAGCAACGGCGATGTTTAACAAGCGTTTGCCAGGCGGGATAGGAAGGAAATTTCGCGATCCTTTGGCGTCCCCGTTTACCCCCGGCTTTTCGCCAGTTTTGCCGGCACAAAGTCTTCGCCAAGAGCCGATCCAAGTATTCGCCAAGTTTGCCCGAAAGCCCGTCGAGCAACAACAAAGGCTTCGTCCGAGGAGGGCTCGTTGTATTTCAAATAATCTTACATAAGACTGCGCGGAGGCGCGACAGCCATTTCCTCCACTTCCGCCGATGGGATTCGATGCGACGGAACGAGGGCTTCCGGGCTCCGCTAACGTTCGCGTTCCCGTTGGCAATTAGCACAGATTTACTTTACTTTATTTACTCGCCGCTGCTCCCTCGGCACTTTGACAGCGCGCTTTTTAATTACTTTCATTTGCGAATGAACTCTCGGCGCTCGCAAATCACGCACGAGGAACAATTTTTGTACGAACATTTGTCAAGAACCGGATTAAATTTAATTATGGAAAGTTTTGGATTTTGAAAGACGCATGTGAAAGTTGAAGGTGGATGATGCTGCTGAACTGACTTCTTCTTCCCGGCTGAAATGCCCCAAAGCAGAAATCTAGAATGGAACTACAAGTGGCCCTGGCTCGTTTTCCACGTGTCCGAGTTAGGAAGTGGTTTGGAATCCAAGTAGAATAAGAATTCTTGTGTAATAAGGATAAGTACAAGATAGAAAAACGACCTGAATATTGTAAAGGACATAACAAAGTTACTTTGCAGCATGACAATGCTCAACCACATGTCGTGAAATCGATAAAAACATACATGGAAACATTCAAATGGGAACTTATAGCCCACCCAAAAAGTTTCTGGATGAAACTTGAGACACTACAAAAATGTGAAAATATTTTACTTAACGTGATCTTGAATTGATCTCCACATTTTAAATTAAAAATGGAACACATTTAATCCTAATATGGCTCTGAACTGAAATACGACAGTTAGTTAATTTTGACACAATATTTGATTAAATGTTAACTAATTGCAATTAAGAGATTGATATTTTTAATTAAATCTAAATTCGAGATAACCAGATTAGCGCTAAGATAAGTCCAGTCGTAATTACATGGACTGATTAGGCTAGTTCTGGTCAGACCAAAAGATTTAATCTGTTTGTAACGCTCACTCGAATCAGCAGCATTTTCTTCCGACTGAACCAAATATTTTTTTATGAGAAACTTTGCCAAAGTAAACGTTTTATCAGATTTGTAAGAATAATGATTCGATTGAAAAATGTGAAAACTGTAATAATTTAGAAGCATACATTATTTTACAATGATAATAATTCATTAAAAAAAGTTTTTAAATAATAATTAATGAAAAATTTTTATTGTATATATTATATATATTTAATTATATATATTTATCATATATATTAAAATAGATGTAGCTAATTTTAATGCTTTATCTTTAGTTGTATTTACATAAAATCCTCTATTATGCACGATGTGTACAAAAATAAAAATGAATTTATCACAATTAAGCTATTTTCTTTTCTCAGATGAAATTCTGCAGGAACAAAAAGCGCAACTGATAAATATGACACCGCTCAACATGGACACATAAATCTTCATTACTGCGCAGACAAATTCTTTGATCAAAGTGTAAAGTAATTCCTCTCTTTCAATTCTAAAGCGAACGAAATGACTGTTCTTGTATTAATTAGGTAGGAAGAATTAATTAATCCATGTTAATATGTGAATTGTTCAAGTTATATTGGCTTACTTCATGGTATGTGCCATTTCAGTTATAATTTGTGGATAGTATAACTCTTAAAAGTATGAGGTTTAATTAAAATTTTGATTAAAAGAATATTGAGATTGTATTAAACGTCAAAAGATTCAGACAAGTTGAAACCTTCAATATCGGTGAATCTAAAACACTTAAAATACATAATATATTTCATCTTTATAAAATATATATTTATTATAATTTGAATTTAGTAATGTTGACAAAAAATTTTCTATAATATAAAGAACAAATAATGATTAAATAGAACTTAACATATTTAAAATGCGAATATTCCTTAATGATAAGAAATATTTTTAAATATTATATATATAAATACATATTGAATATACCAAAGAAATATACCAATTCCTAGAATATTCCTGGTATATAAATATTTCTTGGCTTTTCTAGTAATATATTATATGTTAGCATATTGTTAAATATTCAAGAAAATTTTTTTAGGCATGATTCAGAATTATTTATTCATCGTTAATACAGAATATTCTGAAATATTCCAAGAATATTGATACTACTTAATGCAACGGGATAATATTTTAAGTATTAAAGAAATTATGTTCATCAAAAATATAATAATTAAAGAATATATTTAGAATTGAACTGAACAATATATCTACAATATTATTATATTTTTTTGGTACGAATTTCTTGTACGAATGAAATTTTCCGGTCGCAGAATATATTCCTCGCAATTAAATATTATTTAGCAAAAATACTATTTTTATCAAGTATAATTTGTAATATATTTCGCAACACAATTACAAGAAATAAATACAGAGTTTTGTTAATAATTTGATTAGGGGATGTTTGCGAAAATAAAAGGGTAAAAGGGAAGGACTTTTTTTTGTTAGGGGTTCAATACGGAGGATTTGCGATAGTTTTGGTCATTGGAAGTCAGGTTGGGAATGACAGGAATATTAATGAGCCGCGTGGACACGTTTGTACAAGTGTGGAGGCGTGCTTTTGCTAAATTTATTGTGTAAGTCGTTAATGTGACCGTTTTTTACGTTGTATTTCACGATAAAAGTCATTTTATTTACTGTTTTGAGTAATTAATTTTGGAGGATTTACATTCTTTTATATGTTATAAAAAATAATAAGTAATATATTACATTTTTGAACATTCTCTGCTATTAAGTAATATTCATGGAATATTCAATATTGTTATTAGAACATACTAATTATTGGTTGATTAAGGTAACATATTTTCATATATAATAATAATAATAATATATACTAACATATAACATATACATTTTTTGAAATAAATTGTGAATATTTTTCAATAATCTTTATTATTAAAATAATATTTATTGTTACTATTTAAATATCGAGGTAACTTTTTATTAGTCAATATAATTAAAATGGCATTATATAATAATATAAAAATAATTATATTATTAGTTCCATAAAATGTTCGGTATTTTACTGAGGACTTTTCGTACGCCGTAATGTCATCCCCAAGAAAATATTGTCATTGCTAATAAATAAAAAGGGAAATAGCACGGGATAAAATGAAATTTGTTGCTGTCGCACATTGTGCCGTTCGGGATATTGACAAAGACTTTACGGGAAATATATAATAAAGTTCCCGATATCGCATACGTGATCGTACAATACACTTATGAAACATTAACGAAAGTTCATAGCCCAAAAGACATACTGTAATATGAAACTGGCAAAACGCCGACGAGAAACACCATTTTACACCACATAACTCAGAGTGACTTATTTCTTATTTCAAAGTTACGTACAAGAGCTCTAAAGTACTTGTACAGAAAATCATTTTTGTTGCGCGCAATTTGCTTGAATTGACCCTCATGTTTAATGTTCGTTTTTGTGCACGAGTGTTTACGACATACAAACTATCACCGTTGTATAAAAAAGAAATCTAAAACGCGAATAATCGTTTAACTGCAAAACGTGAATGTTTGAAATTAAATTGTACATAAACGTTGGATCTATTTAAAAGAATGTGTTATTTGTATTTGTAATATTGAGACGCATTCAATGATATTAAACAATATTGAAAAATATTCAATTATATCTGATAATATTTAATAATATTGAAACATATTAAGTAATATTGAATAATATTCAATAATATTGGAACAGATTTAATAATATTGAAACAGACTGAATAATATTGAAACACATTAAGTAATATTCAATAATATTCAATCACACTAAATAATATTCCAGAATATTCAAGAATATTGAAACGAATTGAATAATATTGAAACAGACTGAATAACATTGAAACAGACTGAATAATATTGAAACACATTAAGTAATATTGATTAATATTGAAACACATTGAATCCTATTGAAGCACATTTAATAATATTGAAGCATATTAAGTAATATTGAAGAATATTTTAACCATAAAAAAAATAAATTCAACATTATTGAAACTTATTTAAATATTAAATTATATTAATTGACATTGAAGAATATTAAATCATGCTGAATACTATTGAATCCGTTGATCGCCTGAATATAATACCGAGTGATTAAACGTTACGGGGAAAATGTCGCGCGAGTAAAAAGTCAAGAATGAAATAGTGTGAAATGTAATGATTTGTGGAAAGGGAGAACGAAAAGCATTAGTGTAAACTAATGTTCTATATAAAAGTCCGTATGATGAATGTGCGGAATTTGACGGAGCGTAATAGGTCGTGGAAGCGGCGAGATGCATTTTCTCACAGTGACGGGGGAAAGATCATTTCCGTTTTTTGCGTGTATAATAATGGCGTCTCGTCGGCAAGGAATGATAATAGATACGCTTCCGCTGTAATAAAATTTTCTTTTTCTTTCTGTTTTTTTTTCCTTTTTTTTCGTCCCGGCATCGGCTCGCAACGCAATATATAAAGACATTCAAATCGAACCGGGGGCAGAAGGCTCTTTCTGTAATTTTCATTGCCGGGCAAATGAAAAGAAAGACGCGGGATCGAGCAAGAACAGGCGCTACAAATTAAAGGTAGCCAGCCATACGTCACCATTGGAGCGACGCTGACGTACGGCTCACCACCTCCGAGCTGTTTAATTTGCCACGGCGCTAAAGCCGCAAGGGCAGGGATTCCCGCCTTGGGACAGTTTTTAAATAGGCCGGAAGGGACAAAGGCAATCATTCCAAATCCCATTCGCATTATCTTCCCGAGCTCCGCCTTAAAAACAAATAATATTATTTCATCCCATTCAATCATGTACATTATTACCTGACTTTCAATATTATCGATTATTATTTAATATGATTGAATATCATTCAATATTATTTAATGTTTTTTAATACCATACAGTTTGTTTCAATATTATTCAATATTATTTAATACGATTGAATATTATTCAATATTATTTAGTGTGTTTAAATATTATTCAATCTATTTAAATATTATTCAATATTATCGGATATGATTGAATATTATTTAATATTGTTTAATATCACTGAATGCGTCTCAATATTATTAATGCAAATAACAATTCTTTTAAGTGGATCCAACTTTTATGTACAATTTAATTTCAGACATTTAACGCTATTTAATACCGTTCAATGTAAATTAATGTAAGTTAAATAATTTAATTTTGTTTAATCCAATTCAATATTTTGGAATATTCTGTTATACTGAGTACTTTTCAGCATTACTTAGTATAATATAATATTAATCAATATTATTTGATATGGTTCAATGTTTCTTAATATAAATCAATATTATTGAGTCTTCAATATTTCTTAGTGTAACTCAATATGAATCAATATTATTTAATATATAACAATTTTTAGTATAATTAAATATTAATAAATATTTTCGTTTTCAAAATTTCGTACAGATTCGTCAGCACTCAGGTCAAAATTAGGTCAAAATTAAAATCACTAATTTATTGTTGATAAGTTCCTCAGATTATTTTATCCCAAAATTACGAAACACAATCACTTTTGGAAGATATCTAAATTTTTAATATTTGCCAAAAGTACCATTTTAATGGTGTAAAAATCACATATTATATCTCCTTTAAAAGTTTTTTAATGATAAGAAAACTGCAATTATTAAAGCATTATATTGCATTTGTATGTATTTTTAAATATACCCCAGGTTTTTACGTCGGAGTAAATTTTGCGATTCCATTAACTACTTCCGAATGCTCCTTAATATTGCACACAGTACTTTTCGTTCATTATTTAAGTTAAAATTAAATTGAAAAAATAAATGTTCATACCTTCACGTTGAGAAGTACATTCGAAATTGTGTCATTCCGTTCGAAATTTCTTTCTCTTGCGCATTATTTTGATTTACGCTCATTTTGTTTCGCCACCCTATTTTTACTTTCACGTTACTAAAGCCTTTCCGCTTTTTAATTTATATGAATTTCACGCGCGGCAAACAATGAAATAACACAAAAATCATACAATTATAATTCTCTACGTCGTACCGTTCTGTTGTCATTATTTCAGGACAGGAAAGAAAAAGATAAATAAATCATGCGTTTTCCCTTTTTTTCAAGTCAAAGTTTTTTTCATATATAAATATTGTATATATTTATGTACTATAATTCAAAGTTTAAACAATTATATATAATACAATTTTGGCGCGTCGTAAAAGGCCTTATCATAATAATTAATTTTACTTCCACACTTTTCTAATACTTCAGTTAATGAAATACATTTTATGGCGTTCAACTTCAATTCAACAATGCACGTCATAAATATTGCAGCTAGGCCATAAATTTAGCCGTTTGCATTACTCATTTAACGGTCCCATAATATATTTACATTTACGTTAACTAATTTCACATCTCCACTATAAATTTCACCATTAAATTTGCAATTGCAAAATTATTTTAATCTTCGCGCAATTGTTTCCAGATTTAAAACAATTTGGTTGGACGCATTAAGAGAGCATTCAAACACCGAGGATAAAACATATTTATGGAACAAATTTTAGGCAATTTCCGAGTTAACCATGAATCTGGCATTAAATATTCTAATTCAGAAATTATCACTCTAATACGGTAGGTAAAATTTCTGTAACATGATCCAAATTTTGCAGTGAAATATATTAAGTGGTCATTCGTGCGTTACTCTACATAGTAGTAACGTGGCAGGCGTTACTCTAACGTAACATTTTAACCTTTATAAATTTACGTTACGGTTAGTATTTGTTACTGATATATTTTACTATATAAAAAAATAAAATAGAATTGAATTGTTCGTCTTAATATAAAGAAAATTGTGCTTGTTCTGTACAAAAATAGGACTTCATCGGGCTTCAATTTGTAACTCGGTTCCTTTTTCTTGTATTTCACATCCACAGGGTTATTTTCCATGTGTAATAAGTAACAGATGTACATTGTATAGTTATATAAATGATCCATTAGTTTTGTTCAAAATATATAAAGTTTTGGTAACCATTTCGTTACACCTGAAGTTGGCTGCTGGTAAGTTTACACCTCTCCTATCAAGTTCCACTTCAATAAGATTGTACCATTCCAACATACCAACCTAATAATATTTTTGATGTGGCACAGTAAATGGAACTGAAGAATGAAACGTTTCTCTTTCAATTTAATAAGAAAAAACAACATTTGTAAATATTTGGAAGGTCAACTAACGAAACAAAAACAATAATATTGTTTGTCTACATCCAAAGGTCATAAAAATGGACGTAAATACAAAATAAAAACAAAGTTTGTTTATATCTTGTTTTTTGAAAACATTTCATTTTTCAGTGCCATGTATAGTAAAATGATTTATACGACCTCGTAAAGTTTCCAGGATGTATGGTAATTATTACCATACCGAATATAAAATGTTACTATACCATACGTAAAATTTTACCACAATAGTAAGGTACAATAGTAGGCACTGTAGACAATATCCTTCCAACCACCAGAAGGTATGGTAATTTCGAATACAACTTTTTTCACACTGCAACCACCGTTCCATCGGGCGATACACCTCCTCTCCCCCCCCCCCCAC
>JABFPN010004751.1:0-14452 GCA_022817305.1 Leptoteleia sp. ZL-2020 | reverse complement strand
TTTTTTTTTATATAGAAATGCTTTGTTAGTCACTATGGCTCGACTGTGGCTCCTGGCCACATCCCACAGTCGATCCATTGCGGCAACATGTGTGGCTTATTGTGGCCAAGACTGTGGGCTCCCGCATGCCACAGTCTTAGCCACAGTGCTGCCATAGACTCTGCCACAATGTTTTTTCCACGCGGGCTGGAAAGGAATCATCTATTGTGAGTTGCTTTCATATAAGCAAACACTAAATTCGGATCTCTACTGTCAATAATTGGACCGTTTGAAGCCAATGATTGTCCAAAAACGGCCAGAATTGGCCAATAGGATAGGTGTTGTGTTCCATTAAAACAACATAAGGCCATAATGTGTACATTGACTACATATGTATAATGACTAAACACAAATTTTGGGAGCTTGGTTGAGAATTTTTGATGCATCCACTTTCGAGTCTAGACCTGTCATTGAGGGATTACTATTTATTTTTATCATTGCTTAGTGATAAGAAATTGTAATCAAGAGACGATTATAAAAATTGCTCAGTCGAGTTTTCCGTCAATAGGAACCAGAGCTTTTATGATCGAACAAATTATAAAACATAACGGTGTATATTTGACCCAAATCGGATAATTCGAATCATGTTAAATAAAGTTTTGAAATAAACGTAAAAATAATGTATCTCCTCTTTCTCACACGTAATATAAAAGTTTAAATCTCTATGCATTTTGTTTACATTTTACTTAAGAAGTTTTAGTTAAAAAAAATGTACAAATATATTTTTAAGGCATACATACAAAAATATAAAGACTAAACTTGCCAACTAAAGGCGATGCTTCACGATAGGATATTCAAATTAAGTAGAGAGTGTTTTATGAAAAAAAATTAAATCCTTTAAATGCAACAACTACTAACTACTAATATGGAATTTACATCTCGAATTCTTTTTTTAAATTATCAGCATTCAATTTTCCCTGGCAAACTTGCCGATAAAATGAGTCGATAGCTGTTTGAAAGTGTCAACTGTAATCCGATTTTGACGTTCAACTTTTCCTTTACTTCCTAACTTTTTACTTCAAATTGCTACAGAAATTCACAGACAAATAAAAACAATTATTTGATACTATTTCAATGAAGCTTTAAAGTAAGATATTATAGGTTAATTAATATTTAAGATATAAGGGTATCTGATGTATCATTGTAAAATACAATGTATAATCTTTTGTCAGTTAAAGAAAATATAAAAATTAAACTTAAACTTAATAAAAAACGCACGTCACTTTATATGCATTGAAATTGGAATTTAATTATTTCAATTGCTGCTGTGAGACAATATTATTTTAGTAAACATTATATAACTCATGTATAATAAATACGACTAATTTATAAATTTTCTGAATATCAATAAATACATTTGTACGAAAAAAAATTGTCCATATTTTAATATGATGTTGGGAATGTCAATTTTTATTATTAACTAACGTTTCTTTTAAAAAAGTGCAATTCTTTCAGTATAAAAAAATATGAAATCTGGTTTTTAGGGAGTGAATACAACAGTTTTACTAAAAGTTTTTGTTCTATTCAGAAAAAGATCGAATATGTAAATTGTTGTAGTAGCAATTTATCAGAAAATGAACAAATTGATTAGTTCGTGCACGTGTGAGAATTGTGTGAAATTACTTGGAAAACTGCTAACATCGTTATTAAAAGGTTAAAAAGATTAAAATAACAAAGTCGGTATTACCCATAATTTATCATCTACTTCAATTTAATATATTATTAGAACATGTACAATTTTGTGAAATTAACAGCACATCTTTTTTTATAGATATATATAAAATAAATGAGATAATAAAAATTAATAATAATAAGACGGATATATGAAATATTCCATTGATTTGTGTATAAGTTCTCAAATCAGAAAAAAAATTGTTCCGTTACCGCGTAATATAAATACACCATAACAACATAATATCTTGAACAAACATATTTTAACTTAATCTTATTATAGGTTTTAATTTGTAATAATTTCTTTTACATCTTTTATTCGATGCTTATAAATAAAAACGACGGACAAACAATTTGTTGCGTTTCAATTTTGATATCATCTTAATCCCGCTTTAATTTATTTCAATAATAATCTTGCTTTTTAATCGACTCCCACAATAATGTCTATTTTCATCGCCAATTAAATAAAATTTAAACTGCCGGATTAAATACTTAGTTAAGCTCACCACTGACTAAATGAAAATCGGCTTAAATTAAAAATGACAAGACAAAATGCTTTTCGTATGAAACGGAAGTGTCAAATTCCATAATGGCTTTGCATGAGTATACATTATTCAGTGTTTCGCTTATTGTTAGGAATTATGAGAAAGGCGTTATGCAAATACATTTCTCTAACCACGTTAATTAATTTGTTTATAAAAAACTTCTTTCTCAAGAAAAGCAAACAAAACAAACAGAATGATTCGTTGAAAGTTCTGTATAAATTACTGAATACCGAATTGAATGTTCAAATTATAATTCTTGTCATTTTTTGTAAATCAATCTCCCTAACATATAATTCACATTTTTTCATCCATCCACAGTAAATGAATCGAAAATTTTAATTACAATCCCGAAAGTTTGCGAAATACCTGAAACTTCAGCGCTCAGACTTTACAGCGCTCATCTATGTGTCAAATTGTTTTCATAATAAGAAACTTTGAGAAAATTCGAAATTAAATATTTCATAGTGAAGTGCGTCCTTACAGTTCACATCAAATCCCTCCCGATCAAACAACGAACGCTCTATTTTTCAGAAGACAAAGGTCAACATAAGCTCAAATACTTGCACTTTGGTTCGAGTATCCAGCCATCATTTTTCCATGCGAATTGACAAACAGCTAAAACCGGAATCCCCCGAGTGCAATTTCTCCGTAAAATTCGATAGTCCTTCTGGGGTAAAAATTTGCTTGGCCCCAACAGATTGTATTACGAGAAATTACGGAGCTGTTGGTGAACGATTCAAGGAATACATATTTAGAATCAGCATTGAAGTCGCGATGGCAAACATTTCTTCGCCGTAGATAAAATGATAGAGAATGCTTCAAAAATGGAAAATACGCGCGAAGAGAGCGAGCGCGGCGGAATTGCGCGAATGCTCGTAAACTGCCGGAAATTCCGCAGTGGATGTTCGGGTCTGGTTATCTGCAGCAATATAAAAAAGAAAGGCAGCGCGAAACGGAGAGAAAAGGAGAGGGAACGTAAGTGCGCGAGAGAGAAAGGGGCGCGGTTAACCGGGCTTTATCGAGTCTGAGGAAAAAGTACACACGAGCGTCAAATAAGCCAAAATGAAATGGATGTCTGTTTCTTCTTGACCGGCGAGAGAAATAGGTCGGCCCGGCGCGCCGATTTTTAACAATAATCCGTCGCCGGGACAAAGCTGGCGATTGATCACCGCCGGACCGCATCCACTATAGTTTCATTGGTAACTTTATCCGGGCGGTGCATCACGTATCTGCGTCTTGTGTATCGGACGTTACGGATTGCAGCGAACTGATTAGCTCGGCGCCTCTTGCAACCCGCATCGCATCTGCAGTTAACGAACCAAGCAACCAGCCAATCGTGCATTTGCAATTTAGCAGTCACTTCACTCTTAAAACGGTTCATTTTATCGCAATTAAATTAGTTATTTCAATACTGACAAAAATAAACGTTAATTAAAGCAACCGACCGGAATTTAACTATTCGTCTTTAGTAATAATATCCGAGATTGCAGTTAAAATAAACAATCTTATAAGCAATCTAATCCTATAATTAATATAGGAAATATGAAATTTATGAATTTTATCTACACTACACTCACAAAACTGTCTATTTAAGAGTAATAGAATCTTCTTATATTAAATAGGGATTCCATTCAATATATGGACAAAACTAAATTCTATTTATAATAAGAACACATTATTCTTACATAGCATATATTTATATTAAGAATAATTTCTATTTATAGACTGAAAGAAAAAAGTACGACAATAATAACAATTGAACGACGCATGTGTATTTTCAAATAGACATATTCTTATAATAAATAGAATATCTGGTTAGTGTTATCTGAAATAAGTTTTATTATAAAATGAAATTCCTTTTAATATAAAAACGTTAATCTATTGTATATTAACTGAATATTCTTATTTTTAATAGATTTTCTATTAGTTTTAATAGGAATATTTTCTTTGTACAGGTTTCTTAAAGTAAGTATATTTTTTTTCTGAGTGTATCTATTTATGTGTATAATATAGTTACAATTATTATGTATTATAGTTATACACACTAATCCAATGTAGCTGAAGTGATCGCATGTCATAGATAAATAAAATATTATTCCAGATAAATTAATTATATCGATCATGACAAAAAGATAACTAATAAATTTATGGTTATCACGATAATTAAATATAAATACCTGCTTATTTCTACTAATTTTTGTGGACTACGATTTTGCCTCGGTTAAATAATATCAAATGCTTTTCGACTAATGAAAAGCGTGCCGAATAAATCGATATTTTGTGGTTCGCGATACAAATTCCGTAAAGTTCTGGAAAAAAGCTGGTATCATTTCGCTGGACCTTCGGTTGTTATTTTAGTGTGAAAACTGCGGAGTCTTAAACCAAAACATTACCTTTACTAATAAATTGTTTAATTGAGTCACCTTTCGCGGCGCTATTCTCACATTAAAATTTCAACAGTAGACGCACTTGTTGACTATAGAAATATCAACATCCTTTGTCATTAGTTGCAATTTAATTTATGTTATAAATTTTATTATAATAATGTGTTATTGTACTTTGTCCTGATGTTTTATTTTGTATTTAGTTATTTTTTAAAGGACATTTCCTTCAAGGCAAATGTCTAGTAAAAATAATCTCTTTTATGCAAATAACGCGAAGATGTTGGTAATTTAATTTGTTTAAAGTACTTATGGTGTCTCGAATTTTGAAGAGAAATTTTTAAGGTCGTTCGAGGCATTTTCACGTTTGAATATATTTTATTTTCTTCGTGATGCAAGAGAAATTAAAGTCCAACTGAATGCTGTCTCGGAGTTAATTACTTTGGCGTTTCTACGGTTCAAATTTAATTTGCACTGGCATATAAATCGTATAAAAAGTATTGTCCACGAGATATATCGAACTTCGAAGGTCATAAAAAAGAATTAGTTGTATGACAATTACTTTTAGTCCATAAATTCTTATTATATACAAAATGAAAAGTAATTAATTTGTTTAATTACACTGTAAACTACTTCGAAATATTTCTAAAATAAAAAGCGTTGGGTTTAATCGTTAACAATTGTTAAGTTATGAAATGTAATAAACTATATATCTCATCATAATTTAATAATATAAAAATATATAAAATGTTCGAATAACTATTACATTTCACGTAGAGTTTGATATAGTATAAAAAACTGGACGCGTCACTAAAATCCGGAAAAACTGAACATATTCTTTAAACAAAATTTACTAGCAAAATAAAATTTTACTATTTCTTAATGTTGGTAGAATGCAATCGTAATGTCGTTTTGTTATACTCCGATGCTTTTTTGGCAATGCATCATATTCTCCATATAAATTACGTATATTTAGCATAAACATATGTTTATACGTATGGCAATCGTTTCTATAGTTATATAACTCTTATCAAATAACTAATAGTAGGCTATATTTTTTATATCCGATTAGCTCAAAAGAATGACAAATTGAAAAGTTTGGTAAGGTAAAATAAAACTGATATTTGTATTGATAATTCCAAACCAAATCATTTTTTCCATGAATTTAAATTTCCTCTGTAGTACCATTAATTTCATTATACAATGGGCATCACTCATATGTACATATATGTGGAATATATGGGATTCTGGTATTAAATGTTTTATCTTGGATCTGTAAATACGATAGAATATTCAATGCAAGAATTATAATGCTAATTTATTGTCCGCGCTGTTCCCGGTGGACATAAAATAAATAATTATTTTGGTCCCCGTCGTGTGCTTCGAGAGTCTTATAAATTATTTGAATTAAATTCAGAGCACGGTATAACGAACAATAATTTAGAGCGTGAATGTGCAAATAATGTTTAATTTGGGAATGAATCGTTTTACACGTCGTCTGCGATATACGGAATGTATAGGACAAGACCACTTAAATTTGGAATTCTTCAGTGTCGAGGGTTGACACGAAGCACTTCAGCTTGAGACTTGGAATGGATAAGGGGAAAAATCGTATTAAGCGGATAAGCACGAGATGAAAGGCGAAAATTTACAGCAAGACAGAATTTATAACGTTGTTCCCTTATATAAATAGATAGTAAGTAGACGGATGGTGATGACTGTAATGCTAAGGACTTTCATATTAAAAACACGATTATGATAAATTAACAAGATTGCCTCACGTTAATACATAATATTACACGAAACAATGTCATCTTGAGTATTACCAAACTAGCAGTATTAGCGATGTTAAATTATGCGCGTTGGTATATTACGTTTGTTTACAGAGAAAAATAAATATCATTTAAGTAATTACTGCATAAATAGTTAAATTTTGTAGTGTACTGAATCAAGTGATTTCTAAAAATCTAATTTTTAAAGAAACGACTAAAATTGTATTAGTATTTATCGGATACTGTAATTATATAATTTAATTTTAATAATTATGAAGAATTTGGTTTTCAAACTGATACCTTAAAATTAGGATATTTATTACTATTAGAGGATTTATCGTTATCATTACACGGCAAAAAAAGAAATCTCAAATTAATACTACTTTGAGTCTGAATGTCAGACGTATTACTAAAAACATGGAAAGTTAGGTTACGTTGTAATAGAAAAATTGATAGATTTAGTTTGATGTACATAACATAGTCTAAATTTCAGACTCATTAGTTCTTATTAGTTTTAAATTCAGACTTTGTCAGGCAGCTTTTTTTCGCAGTGTATCATTTCTACTCAAAATATTTTGTAACTGAATCATTTATTCAATATTTTAATGACATCCGTAGAATGCACATTTGTCGTATACTAAAATTACTGTTTTTAGGTGCAAACGTAAATCAAAAATGTTTTGTTATGTATCGATTTTCTTTTATTCAGAGTATGAGCGTAGTTCCGTTGTATTGACAATTGCCCGCATTTTTTGTGTAACTAGTATTTTGAAATTAAAGGGAGTTTACAAGCAAAGTTAAAAAAATGTGCAATTTTTTATATCGCAAAAAATATTACCGATAGTACCAATAGATTTAAATTAATTAATATTTTCATGTACACCTTCATTTCATTTTTACCTTCAAAATCAATATTAGTACATTTTTCATACACGGAGAAAAAAGAATATTAAAAATTAGAAACCAAGTAAACTGAATTCTAATTTTTAACAAACGGTTTATTATATAAAACATGTTTTGTCCATTAGGTATTGCTATTTAATGTCTCTGACCTATACCCTTCATAAAGCAGTTATACAACGATTTACTAAAATTTTGTAAACAGAATGTCAAATTGTACAAAACTACATGGAATTACAATTTTTAATTAACTGAGTTTTTAAATTTGCATTATTTAGTTTGCCATATAATGATATTCTCTAGGTATAATGCCAACTAGTAAACTTTTTATTAAAAATTGACATTTTTTTCTCTCCGTGTAGTTTTACATATTAGTGAAATATAATTGAATTTATTACAAATAAATTTAAAATATGCACACTGTATACTGAGATAAAAGTAAAGTTGAAAAGTAATTAGAAACGTAATAGATATCGTTAGTGTAGTATAATTTATAAATCACATTTAGTGACTCAGTAATTTGTAATTTGGTCTTACAAAATAAAATAATAATTTTCACTTATTGCTATTAAATTCAAATCCTGATGAAAACTGAGAATGAATATTTAGAAAACGTACATTTTATGCTTCATCTGAAGGGAACGTACACTGCGAAAAATGAAATATTAAATTAATACTATTTTGAGTCTCAATGTCAGACATAGTATTAAAAACATTGAACATTAGGTTATGTTATAATAGAAAAATTGACAGATTTAGTCTGTTGTTCTTAGTGTAGTCTGAATTTCAGACTTACTAGTTTTAAATTCAGACTTTGTCAGGCAGCTTTTTCTGCAGTGTACAGCGTTCACTTTTTTATTGTTGTATTACTTTTGTCGTCGTAAAATAACATTACTGATACTAAAATTCTTCTTCTCCCTCTAAGTACTATTTTTATTGAAAATTCAATAAAAATACAATGAGTACAATAATATATAAATGACACTTTAATAATAAGATAAAAAATAAATGTATATACTATAACAATAATTAGTATAATTCGAATCGTTACTTTTAAAGAAACTTTGTTAAAGGTTTATTACAATATTAAATATATTTTGAAAATACTTTAAGAGTAATGTTTGATAAATTTTCTAATTTTTGTTTTTTTATATGCCAAGAAAAATTATATATCCCATATATAATGAGTTATTAACAATGGAGAAATGGAGATTAAGAATGGATAATTTGTCTTGGTGTAGCAAATCGTTATTTACCAGTTTTCATTAAAATCCAAAAATTTATCGTATGGTTTTGTATAATGTTACAAAGCTGTATTTCGAATTAGTAAGGTAATATTTACAATTATTCAGTTGACAGTCAAAACAGAGAACTATGACAATTCGAATAATTACTTTGGTCTTGTTTTCACCACCAAAACACAAACTGAAATGCACTCTATTATTAATATAATTTAGTTTATTCTTAAAATATGAATCTTTAACATAAAAATGTCACAATTTTTTAATTAAGTAAAAAATAACTACAATTTATTAATATTATTATTATTAATTTATGTTACGATAAAAGATTTGATGTAAGCTATATATCATATTTTATTTTTGTAAACTTTCAAACATAAACTCAGCTTTTTCGTTTAACAGGTTTTCATAACTTTTTTATAACACACAGTAGAAGAAATTTTATTTTCGCTTCCTGTGGTATTATTAACATGATATTTCATCGTTTTATATATTAGCGAATTAATGAATGAAAATTGGTTTTCATTAACGTTTAAAGGTTAAATTCACATGCCTGAACGATCAAAGCGCGTCTGCACTTGGTATGCATTTATACCAACTTACACACGTCTAGCTGTGTATGCAGAGATGAACGAAACATATACATGCGCAACCACGAGAATAGTTAACGTGTGATGCTAGTCACGCTCAAGCTGTTTAACAATCTGGCCACGTGTTCCACGACGAACTTCATAGTTGGTCATAATATTAATTAATGATGTGTCTTAATATTGTCTATACCTTCGACAAAATTATACACTTATAGTGTTAAGTGTGCTTGCTCTTGTCTAACAAATTTCTTCACTTTTATTTTTTAATGAAAATTATCGAAAGTTTCTTGAAATTAATTAATTCTGAGTTTAAATAAACGTTAAATTAAGATAATACGAGATATAAGAAAAATATTTATGAAACACACAAAGTGCAAAGAACTTAAATATATTTATAAGGAATATTTGTATACTGAAAAAAGTTCCAATCACAACTTTTTATGTTTTATCATAAAATACGGATATACTTTAATTATAAGTAATATTTATAATTAATCGTATGAAACTTAAATTTTTTTTAATAAAAAGAACATTTTGTAACGTTATAAATCAAATTTTCTGCTTAAGGAAACTCTAGAAATAATACAAATAAACAAAATTCTTTGATATATTATAAAATTCTAGAATAATTTTTCTCCTAATTTTCTTTAACATATGCAAACTTTACGAGACTGAGATTAGTAAAGTGCATATTAAGTCTCCAGGGACTTAATGTAAGACTCATAATATCTATGCACAGAAAGTGTACTTGACGCGTCTTAAATTAATTAATCTCAATCATAGTGCAGATAGTAAGAAATATTTACATAATGATTTTTACATTAAAAATAATATTCTTAGTATGGAAACAAAATATTAAATTAAGATAAAATAATATGAAGTATAATGAAATACACAATCATTTAAAAACATAGTTTCTGTAATTAATGATTGTACCATAAATAAGACATTTAAGATTTTTTTAACAAACAACTCTTTAAGATTAATATTGAGATGATAAAAAGCAATATAGTTGCATACAACCATCACCTTCAGCTCATATTTCTTTATGAGTATCGACAAGATATCGAATTCAAAAATTTATGCGCACTTTAATGCTAGTCATAACGTATATATCAGTAATAACGCGATGTCGCTTTGGCAGACTTGTACGCAGCAAAGAACTTGAGCACACTTGCAGCTTTGGCAACACTCAGAGAAAAATAAACGTATAGAATCATCTGAAACATTAAAAAAAGTAATATTCTACTTTTTTTCTTTTAATTTATAATTATTCTTTTATGAAACTTCATAAACGCCGAATTCCGAAACGTAGTATATTGCGTGTATTTAAACACAATATATGTATGATGTAAGTAATTTCATTTTTAAATGAGTTTTTTATTATAATTTACAAATTATAATAAATTAATTATAATAAATTAATTATAATAAATGAACTATACAATGCTTGAAAGTAAAATGCATAATACAAAATAGCAAATAAATGAAGTACAATTCTAATGATGATGATTTCAATATAAGGAAATTTCAGTTTATTCAAATTTGCAGCATCTTCGTTCGATTGGTACAAAATATTGAATGTATGAAAATGCAATAATAATAATAATGAAGTTTTATCAAGAAGTAATGATATTACTGAAAATTAAATAATAGTGGTGAAGAAAATAAAATACAATAATCATTTTCATACATACAGCGCTTAAACAAGTTTTTCAGTGGAGCAAATTAAATATGGTCAGACGTGAGAAAGGACGCATATCAAAGTATCGTATTTGAAAATCCGCAGACGTGTTAGCCATAAATAATAACGATTTCGTGGCAAAATTTTAAGAACATATGAAGCATTGAGTGCTTCGTGGGAATTCTCCGTTATTGACAGACAATTGGTTTAAAATTAATATATTATTATTATTATTATTACTATTAATTTTGGGCACGGATCGACCGGATTTCAAATCATTGAATTTACGTGACTCTGTACGTTGGTACAAAAACAGGTTCTGCATATACATTATGGATAAACATAATAATAATCCTTCATAGATGTGTTTCGCTTATTTATGGTTTCACCTATATCATCATGTTCCATATGTATTCATAGTCTGGTCTTTTGGTATCCGTTAGCCGGCTTGTCTTCGTAGTTAACCTCACGCGATAGAGATTCAGCTTATTACACCGTCACACATATTAATACGATAGTTAATACTGCTAGTACTTTATAGAACCACATTAATCATCATTCTGTCTTTTGACATGCAAGTTCCTCATTCATATGATTAACCGTTCGAAACTCATAAATTTCACAAACAGTGCTGACATCAATACTCAATTAAAGCACCTTTTACTGAACCGCTCTGACAATTGATCGTAAATTATTATAGTACCACACTTTGAATGTTTTAAATTCAGGGGTCAATTTCAAACTGACACTTTCATCGATTAAAACACATTACTTCAAACTCTTTTTTAGTCGATGGATTTAATGTGCTTAGGTCATTCGTTTAGAAAAATATAAAAATTCGATTTAAAATAAAAAAGTGTTTCTAGTAAATAGTGTAATATATATTTCATTCGTATTATGAGATATAGAGAGATTTGTTTCTTAAAAATTACTCGAGTCTGTCTCTGGTGATGCATTTTTATACCAATATATCATAATTGCCACACAATTTTCGTTTTTTATTTTATGTCGATTTGTGTTTTATTCAAAATTTGAATTTTCCACATATGAAAGTGGTAATTTCCGACGATATCTAATGTAGGTAATTTGGGTGTCGTAAACTGCCGTTATAATTTTGAGCAAACATTAGAACTGAAAGAATATTAAAAGACTTATTGGAAATTTAATGCCAAAGATTATTGCTTCATCGAGGAGATTAATCGGAAGAAGTTAAAAGTTTCAATTAAAATTTACGAGAAAGCAGTATTCGTAATTACCAAAGTTATAGAAGATATTTTGCTTATACGCGGGGTATGAAAGTAATATTTTTAATGATACACTTATCAAAATTATCTTGTTCTTATAACTAAATTTGTTATTAGTAGGATAATTTATCAAAATGTTCAAGACACCTAACGTATGCTTGAATTTTTTATTAAATTTTATTCAATGCTTTCCCACATTGACAAGATTTAAAATTGTTATTTCATTAACATCGTAAATTACGTTAAAAGAAAATGGAAGTATTATTAGACGTTCCACTTCATAAAAACGAAATTTATTTGAAAAAAAGAAACAGTAAAATTTAAAATGCATAGTGATAATTATTATTTTCAGATCAATTTTTTTATGAGATACTTTTTAATATCGTATATATGATGCACTTAATATTGTACATATTTAATACATTAATTTCAAAATGTAAAAGTATAAATAATGGTTATGAAATACGTACAATTTTTTATATCATATTCACTTAACGCGCTTACGTCAATAATTATTATATATGTATTAACACATATTATTCAGTAATATTGATATCTTTAAAAAATCATATTCATTTCAATTGAACATAATTTAAGCGATAATAATTATCTCACAATTATTTTACATAAATTGCCTAAAATACCTAAAAAATGTATATTAATTTTATAAAGTTACAAATAATACACTTTTTTAAAGTTTTAATATCATTTATGTAGTAAGATTTAAATAATTTTATACTTCGACAAATGGCTTAAAATGCAGATTCTTATAACAAGTTATTTCTTTAATCGGAGTGACATCTGGAATTCATAGCTATATAATTATGCACAATCTCACTAATAAATGTATTGAATTAACTCTTTATGTAAATCCAGTAGATGGAAATTTGCAAATTTGCAATTGAAAGCAATAAATCAAACATTCTATAATGCAACGTGATAAACCAAAGGTAATTTAATTATAAATCGACTATATCGGTTGATATACTATTATCGACGTTAAAAATGTAATGGCATTTGAAAATTAATAATTATAAAGATAAGATGTAGTCATGTTAATTGTCGTGATAAACTAATTTAAGAATGAGATCACTATTATTGTTCGCAACATCCAGTTGTGCTTTAAATATAACACGTGTCTAAATTCAATATCTATCGATGAAATCAATTTTCCGCGAATAAAAGTTTGAACGTATTGTCTTATGATAATGCGTTGGTCGAGAGATTAAGCATCGTAACAATGTAGGCGTTGGTGATATGCGCTTGAGTGCTACTTCGCTATTATTAGAGCTTTAGTGATGGTTACACTCGAATATGTATAACTTTATAATTTTCAATGTGCAACAGCGGGGGTTGATATATCAATGAAAGAATATATGGGAAAATAACAAGTGCCATTTATGGAATCAGATTCAATCACGTGTCAAGACAATTTTTCTTCAAAATCGGTTAGATTAATCACTCTAAAGTTGGGTGAAAAATTAAATTTAAGAAACTATAAATAAATTAATATGTTGGTAAATATTGAAATGTCGTCACATTGACAAAATCGATAAAAATCGAATTGATATATTATTTTTAATAATTTCATAAATATTGATTGTTCGATATGTATACTGAGAGAAAAATTCAATAAAAATTAACATAAAAATACCATCAAAAATTACCGTGCTGCACGATAAAACGAGTGTTTTTGTTTAACTTTAAAAGTTGTGATATAACTTTTTCAAATCACTTGTCAATAGAATATTTATATTCTAAAATAAAATACAAATGACCGTGACAGTACATTAAAGTTTGCTTCCCCAGTAGAATACAGATAATCGCGATGCAATATAAAATTTACTTATTTCAACAAGACAAAAAATAACGTTTGGAATATTGACACAAAATATGAATATATATTTTAAGGTCAAACGATATACATTGAGGAAAACCCGAAGTATTACGAATGCATTCGTGTTCACGAGAAAGTAAGTTGCTGTTACGAGAAAATTTGTAGTGAACAACCACAAAATTTAAGAAATGCAATTAACATATACTTACTACACTTTAAAAATTACCTGACCTTCAAGAAGTAAAGTGTAGCACGATAAAAATTCGGAGTCTCATTTTATAAATTAACGTGAGGAATGTTAAAATATAAATAATACAACCTCACTGTTTATTCCAATATTATTAATAATATAATAATAATTTTTACGCCAACTTTTCAGTAGGCTGTTTTTAACAGCTTTGCATAAACAATAATAATTTTAACGTAGGTCGACTTGGTATAGGGGGGTTTTGGGAGGAGGCGGTGATCCTCGAGGAGGTGTGGCGGGTCGACCGTGTCGTTGCCCGGTAGGTGCGGATGGGTTCTGCGAAGAAGGGTGGTGGTGAAGA
>JABFPN010004750.1:0-14453 GCA_022817305.1 Leptoteleia sp. ZL-2020 | reverse complement strand
TAATTTAGTTTGCCATATAATGATATTCTGCAAGTATAATGCCAAACTAGTAAACTTTTTATAAAAATTAATATTTTTTTCTCTCAGTGTATTGCTAAATCAACCAAACATTTTTTTCTAATTAAACCTATTGGCGGGACTAAATTCTTTTTGCTGATTTGACCATAGTGTTTACTTGTAATTATACTAACTAAATTTTCTAGCTGCATTGACCAAATTTTTACTTGTAATAGCCGAAAATTATTTTCCGTGCAGTACAGTGACGGAATTGTGCCAGTAATGGAGTGATAACGCTGGGCCAGTACCGTGTAACTAAATGTACCAGTTGTATAGCTATACCCAGTAATCATCCAACGTTGGTCTTGAATTGAACAAGTTTTTTAAATCACTAGTACTGATTCAAGTCTGGATCAACTATGGCGTTGATATTTTGCCTGGCATGTCTTACATCTGGTTATGTTCTATTTTTGTTGATAAATTCAAATTTATCGAGAAAACTGCTCGCATTGGAAATGAACCACAAAGAGAATCCATAATCTTCAAGTTTATACATAAATTGTAATTGGTTAAAGTTTCTGTAAATTTACCAAAGCATCCAGCAACAACTAGGTAAACTTTGGCACAAAACAAAACTGAACCACGACAATCTTTTTCCTCTTGGTCATGCATAAGCAGAATTTGTAAGAAATTATTACATTTATTCATTTATATTTCATTATTAAAACCACTAAACATAAATAAATGTTTCTTTCATTTGTCAGTCACGATCTATGTAAAATATGGCAAATTTTGCGTTAACACTTTTGATAAAAATCGCAATTAAAACTTTCGATTTAATCCGGATCAATTTAACTTTCATTCATGGTCGCGAATAAGGTCAAAGTATGATTCCTGGTCAGAATTTGATTAAGTACAATTAATGTGTACTCGCAAATTTACCATCGTTGGCTATTATAATTACAATAACTTACAAACATAGCAGTATACTAATTTTGTTATTGATTAAATATTATTAATTGTAATGTTTATAACCGTGTTTATAAAGAGCATTACAAATTAAACTTTATACGGCTTATTTTAATTTCCAGTGTGTTATATGAATGTTAATTATTTAGTTACGAAGAAACGATGGGTATAATAGAATCTGAGCAAGCATTAAAGTTTGACGACATCTAATCAAAATTCAGCAAACTTAATATTTTACACAGTTGTTAAATGTTAAATAATTTTCATTGCAGTAATCGTTTCGAGTGAATCAGCCAATTAATGAGTTTGTTAAACGGTTCGATGTATATTATTTACTTATTAAACAGTTTAACTTACTAGATATATTATATTATATATAATTAGAAGGATAGATCTTTTACGTCTGATTTCCATTGATCTTAGTTTTAATATAGTAATTAAAATGTAAATGTTGGTAACAGTCGTTGCATGAAACCTTCAGAGATGGAAAAGTCAGAAATTCGATTATTGTTTGAAAGCGATAAAAACAATCGTACAATTAAATGTTAATGTAAAAGTTTTATTTTTTTTTATAATATATTAAATCTGGGTTTATATACAGGGACTGTGCATAATGTAATAGCACACAATAAAACGGTATATAAAAGCACTTAACATTATATCTTCAATATCTAAGATTCAAAAGAATGGAATTCAAAATAATGTTCATAAAATTTAAGATAATGTTTCATTCAGTGTTTACTCGAATTTCCAATACCTATTAATATTACTTTCCCCATAGAAAATGCTTTAATTTTACTAAAGTTAATAATTTTTATAAATATCCTATGTAAATTTTTTTTTCAAAATTAAACATTTTAAAATTTCATGGTTTAAATTGTAACAATACTTTTTTATAACGTCTAGTATGCAAAAGATATTCCCTTGCCTGATGTAACTAATTTACGCCATGTTTATGGAACTCTTATTTCAGCGCAAAGTGAGAGCTTCTAATATTGAAATTTGGAGTTAAATTGGGAAAGCATTTATACGAAAATTTACTAGCAGTCAAGCTAATTTTACCGCGTTTATACTATGTGTTTAAAATGTTTTATAAAAAACATTAACTATATTATACATTGTTATTGCAATTTTTATTTTCTTTTTGTTCTAGTCTTGGACGCTTCAGCATTCGTCATCGTTAGTTGCAGTGGACGTGAGAGTAACGCATCAGACTGGTGAGTTGAACATTATCGATTTCAATTCCTGACGTGTGTATCTTAGTTAACTTATTTTCAAAATTTCTTTTGGATTTAAATTCCAAAATTTGATGGAAATGGGACATTTCGGAATCTTGAATAAATCTTGGAAATCAGACTTGGAATTTTCAAACAGGATTCTGATTATAACATCAAATTTTGTCACTTAAGAAAATTATCGAAATATGTGGATATAAAATTGTAGATGTAAAATCATCTGCTGTGCTAAACAAGACAATGACCTAGTCTAACATTCGAAGCAACAGTTGATTCAGCAAGTAGCACGAATTTCCACCAATTATTGATTGTAACAAAGTTTAATAATGGATTCAATTGAGTAAAAAAATATTTTATTCCAATTAACAAAATTTTAACATTAAATTCCAGTAATATAGAAGGATCAATTTTTACTTAAATAATGAAAAACTTGCAATTTTATCTCAATTGAAAATTGAAAGTATAAATTTTTCAAAATATATAAAAGCAACAAAATTTATTACACTTCGACTTTATATCGATTTCAAAATTTCTATCTAGCAGCATTCTTTTTCTAAATAATAAATTTAAATTGAATAATATTTACAATTTAAAAAAGGCTCTAAGATTTTACTTCGACACATCTTTTTACTCCCTGCTATTTCCAACACCATCGTAATTCGTTTAAATGTAATAAATTAAAAGCCTTATTTGATTAAGCGCAAAAAATTTCCATTATTAATTGAAATAAAAAATTATTCTCGTGGGGTAATTTTCACACAACAATATTCCCATCTTAACTTTTTGCGCGTTATACGTCAACATCGTTGCTGAATCCACCCACCTTATACTCCTACGCGTTACCTTTGATTCTAAAACATTAAAATTTTACGCTAAAAATCCACCGGCTTTGAACAAATAAATGCTTTTCAATCTTTCCACGAAATGGTATCATTTTCCCTCATCATTTTGCCGCGCCTTTTGCAGCCACACGGCGTTCAGTTTTTTCTCTTTTTTTTCTGTCAGCAACCATTGTTGCTTTTTATTTGTGGTGGTAGTATTACAGGTTATTTTCAAACGACAAATATGGCCATATAATACCGTATTTAGTCGTTGACAGCGCGATTGTTATTAACTGTATTTTTCATCTTAATCCGCGGAAATAAAATCAGATTTATAGTTATATTTTTGTTCTCGTTCTACAAGTTTAACTCCCATATTTGCCATGACCTAAATTACATTCCCTATTTTTTTTTCTTCCACTTCCGTCAATTATAAACTTTAATCCGTTCTTAAAATTCCATTCTTGAAAAGGAAAGCTCAAAGTGAAGTTGCAGTTGTTATCGAAAATGCGCGCGCTTCTACGCATATTACAAATAAATACCAACAAATGCTGTTATTTATTCGATTTCAGAGGAAGACATTTTTCAAGCTGAAAATATGTTTGTTGAGATATTATAATAGGTGAGCTATTAATTCTTGAATAATTTTTCTGTAAACGTGTGTAGATATATTTCTAAAGAAATATTTTTGGAATATTTTGGAATATTCCTCGCATTAAAGTCGTATTTTAGTACTATTGTGAAGTAGAACCCTCGCGTTGAAGTGCTATAGTGAAACAGTAATGCAGTGATGATCCAGTCGGTGAGTGAATATAACTATGAACAATTGTATTGTACTATCACAAAAAGTTATGTACAATACATACTAATCTGTTTTCTTTTATTATTGTAAAAAAAGAGAGTAAATTTTACTGTTTTTCTTAGAATTATAGAAATTTGTACGTTAAAGTGAGAGCATTGGATTGACCAATATTGTTCTACTGTATTTACCATTTAAACTACTCGTACTCTTACGGTGAAAGAAGTTTCCTTTGGCACACGCGAGGGTTGCATATTAACTATTACCGCTCATTGTGGCGTTTGACGTTTCAATTTGCATAATATATCATGAAATTAAGTTATTCCAAGATTCAAACAACGCGAAAAGAAATTGCTTGCGCGTCTAAAGTGCTTCTAACTATGGAGGAACTGTGTTAAATACAAATATGAAAATTTTACTGCCTCCACGGATATTCTCATTTCTATAAAAGTTACAAATAAAAAATGCTATTAAAACGTAACGCCGTTGCCTCTTGATTACGTTTGAATTGTTAAATGTTTATTATATGCCTATATAAGAAGCAATAACTCCTGAAATTTTAGGTTTATTGGTTCATTATTAGACTTCTAATATCCGCACTTGTTAATACCGCGGTACGAAGAGTAAGATTAATATACGTGTAACGTTACTCTTAATTAACCCAGAAGTCCTGTTATTTTACTTATATAGGACTCTCGGTATTTTTCATCGATTTAAAAGTTTTTGAAATTTAACGCAAAGTAATTTATTTGCAACGAGGTATCGTTTGCTTTGCGCGTATATTTTAATTGAAAAATTAAACACTATTTTGCAATTTAGAAAGGCAAAACCAGCCGAAGCATTTTGCGTTTCGTGTTTATGAAAAATAATTTTGTGCATTAATGGGTGTAATGTAATTGACTATTAGCGATAAATCTTTTCGAGGAAATTTGAATAACATTGAATTAAATCAAACTTGAAATTTTTACCCTTTTAACAAGTTAAAAGGAAAATTGTTTTTGCACTAAAAGTGTCAACAGTTCATAATTTGATAACAAACAATTTTTGCATTAAAATTCATAGTGATTGCATTTATTTTAAATAATTTGAAATGATCGAAAACTGAATTATTTTGTTTAACAAATTATTTTATTGAAAGATATTACTTTTATATTTAAAAATGTCGACAATTCTATCCAGCAATTTATTAAAAATACAAATTACATGGATATTTCTAGTTGGCATTTAATCTTACCTAATAAAAATCGCAATTATATTTATTTAGAAAGTTACTCTTGTTCAGTTTGTGTCTTAATTGAAAGACTCGTTAAATTTCATATTGAAATATCAAGCGGAAATATTTGTGTCTGCAAAAGAATTGTCTTCTTTTGACTTGAAAAATATATAATGTAACTTTTCTTTAGTAGTACACAACATGATAATATTTTTCTTCTTGCATAATAAAAGTAACTTGTCATGAGTTTAACATCGTTTCAATAATGAGCATTAGATATAATAAGTTTTCTGTAATATGGTTGATCGATAAATTAATATTTAGTCGTAAGAATAATATATTATTCTTGTGATAAGAATAACAAATTATCGGGTATATTTTAATTAAAAAAAAAATAATAAAATTTCATCTGAAGAGTAAATGTATATTAACTTATCAAGAATCCTAAATGTACTTTAAATTGTATATTTTATTATTGATTGTTACATTTTGATTATCATTATTTTCCTTGAACCGTGAAATTGTAACAATAATAATTATTAATAAATTATTGTTTACGTAAGAGCAGAATTTCTATCGAAACAAAGTATTGGCATGCCACAATAATCAAAAATGCTCAGAGTGATAAAAAAAAAAAAAGGAATAACATCTGAAAAGATAAAAATTAAAAAGCATAAAACATGATTTTATACCACTTTTTATCACGTGCATTTCATATCACGGTTTTTTTTTTAAAAAATTTACCACGTTTATATTGTTTTCACTACATAATTAATACGATATTGATAACAAGTCATTTCATAATATGTATTAATGGAATTTATAATAATTTATTATAATTCATATTAATTTTTAAAAATTTAATGAATTATTAATTATGAAGTGGTGAGAAAAAGAGAATCTGGATGATTAGTCTCATATACCCTAGGGACTCGCAAAGAAAAAAATGATAATTTTTCGAATGAATTATTAGGGAATTTCTGGAAACCACTGAAAATAAATCCATTGGTAAAACAAGGCAGGACGTAAATATGTGTGCAAGGCAATGGCATAAACATTTAAAGAAGTATCAGTAGGTATAATACCATATATTTGAACCTACTTTTATAGTACCAAATAAACATTTCACATTATCATTGAATGCGTTCGTGAGATGCACAGTTATATGCCGTGTCTATTTATTTTGCTACAAAAATCTTTCCACAAGACTTTCTCTCTTAAACAAATAAACGTTCATTCATAATACGATACAATTCCCATTAAATTAAAATGTACAACCTTATGCGTCTAAATGATAAAGTAACATAAAGGGGAAATAATAATTTTTTGTCTAAAGATAAAATTCAATTTCATTAGAAATTGTTTGATCAAGCCGCAAAAGTTGATAATCATCCCGACGCGCTTTATTTACTTTGAATTTCCCTACTGAGTTATATTTTTCAAGTCCAATGCAAATCAATATTCCGCAATGATTTCAATTATTATTTTAATGTTCTATAAATCGTAGGCGAGTTTTAGGGTGGCAAATTTTTGTCTAATACGTTTTGCAAAAAAAAAAAAAAAAAAAATAATAAATATTTAGCCATTTTTGAGACTCGTGAAATATTCGGTGCATATGGTACCCCAAAATTGAAAATAAGGCGATCATTTGATATCGGCCAATAATCGAGCGATTGGCAAATAACAAATGCGCCATCTTCGGAGATGAAAATTCACCCTATCCTTGTAACTTTATCCTCAAGGCTGTTTTCGGAATCGAAATCAAAATTACGTCGACGCATATTATGAAATCATTGGTCGAAGTGCGCGTACTTTGAATGCATATTAACAAGACTGTCATCGCGTCGTCCACAAACTACTTCGCCAACTGTTGAATTTAAATTATAAATCAACAACTTTTCTTCTTTTTTTTTTTAACGACTCATTTTATACAAATAATGCCGACGAACTTGAATCGAACCACCAACGCCAGTCGTCCAACTTATATTCCTAGACATAATTTCCGTTCAATTTCACTTATTAGACGAAACGCCCGGCCAATTGAAAGGTTTGCGAAAATATATTTAATTGAATAATTAATGGGGAATGCAACTTCGCGAGCAAACAACGATTTTGACTTCGCTTCTTGTTCTGCGAACGAAACTCGGCAAACTTGCGCGGTATTGAAAGTTGTGAGAATAATTTAACACGGGGATCAAATTATTTCCCATCGCTAAATTACCTTCAAAAAAAGAAAAATAAAACAAGCGCCCGAGCAAACGAAGAAGTAAAACACGACAACTTCGCCCGCCAATGACTTTCTTTTGTTTGCGATCTTCAATGTTCTTTTCCTTTGCGAGGTTTGCGAGACTAAAAAATGTCGAATCGTTGCAATTTTTTTTCCATCTTATTTCCGTTATCAGAAGATAATAATAATTATTCTCATTTGTCTTATGACTTTGCGTTTGGAAAGTAAATAGGTTTCTTTTCTACCGCGCAACTAATGTAGACTACACTGAGAAAAGTTGTAATAAAAATGACTATACCTTCAGTCGTTGAAGGGATGTTTATACAATTACTGTACCAACGTAATAATATTTTTTTATATGGTATAGTAAAATTTGTTTGACCTTGTAAAGTTGACATGGTTCATGGTAATTATTACCATACTGAATGTGAAATTTTACTATGTCATACATAAAATTGTACTAAAATGGTATGGTAAAATAGCAGACACTCTAAAAAAATATCCTTCCAACTTTAGAAGGTACGGTAATTTTTAAATATAACTTTTTTTTTCTCAATGAATAAGTCGATTAAATATTGTCGTCACACCAATTGGAATGTTACACAAATTTAATGGCTGGCCTTTTGGGCAGGGCCGGGTTCGGTATTCCACCAAAATCGTTATCACTGTATGCGCACTTCAAAACCCAATCCGCGTCGCACTTCTTGCACTTGTTGCTGCCGATTCGAAACTTGTCACTCGGTATCTCGAGTTTTCTTATTCGAGAACAAATAACTGCTTTTGGTATGAAAGAAGTGTGTCGCGAGACACGGAAGGCAACTTACCATTGTGCAAAGTATAGCCGAAAATTTAAGTCTTTTTTTTTTCTCTACTGGCGATTCGGTTTCTTACTTACACTCTTGACGGTAGAATGACTCTCCGGAGTTAGAGATGTTACCCTTATATACACCCTTGCGCAGCTTGTCAGATACATACCCTCACCCCCCGACTGTTCTACCTTCGGCTGTGTGGTGTTCAAATAAATTTAGTCAAATATGAATGGTTAATTAATTGTTGGTAATTCGTTGATATTTAATTGTTCGACTCATTGAGCCAGCTTAACTAAATGTGTGCGGAAATTTTTCGCTTTAGTATCATAAAAAGATGATACTAAAAACTGATTTTTGTTAAAAAAATGGAGTTAACTCGCTTTTTTCCTAAAGCACAGATACCCTCATCGAAAAAGGTGTACTTTCTTAACATTTTTTGCAGCATATGTCAAAGTGCTGTATTTTTTATGTACATGAATATATAATTGGCTCATTTTTCAACGGTAAATTATTAATACATTGTTGTCGTTGTTATTTTTATTTATCACTATCATCATCAAATCTAAAAATAGAGAAAATTTTATTTGGAAAAATTACTATAGTTTACAGCAAACGAACCTTATCGACCTGATTTATAAAAGTTTTCTTATTATTTTAGGAAGAAAAATATTAAGATTGTTTCGCTATATGAGATAAATTAAACAGTCTATTTCCTGCACTTAAAAGAAAATATATATAAATCAGCTGGATAAGGTTCAGTCGCTGTAAATTATAGTAATTTTTCATAAAAATTTTTCTCAGTGGAAAGGACAGCATGTTTTTATGTCATTATTTAAAATAAAATCAAGATTTTCTTTAATTTTGATATCTTCTTACATTTAATTTAATCTTATAGACGTACGATCAAGAAGATTTGACGTTATAGGTAATTTATCTTGATAATACGATATTTGTATAAATTGGAGTATGATGGTTCCTTAATTAAAATGCACGCGAGAACTTTCAGATTCTTTGTATTAATTTCATCTTTAACGTGCATAATTCAAATGAGAAGAGGGGAAAATATCATTAAGGGGAAAATATCATAATCTAAAATTATTTTTTTTAACTTTTTACTTTTGACAAAGTACCTTCAACAACAACAAATTATTATAATTATTTAATTTTTATAATTTTCTGTTGGAAAATAAATTTAAGATACATTTTTAATGGAATAGAATGTATATTTTGTTAAAAAATATTTTATTAAATTTTTAGATTGGTATTTCAGTTCTATGTATATTTAGCTAAAAGAATAATTTTCAAAAAACATAAAACAATTTTTTAAATAAATACACTTTGGTTGTAAACGTACTATCTATGCAAATGCAACTTTTATCAAATACTTTAACTTTTATCAAATATTTTAACGATTCATTTTGATTATAATAAAAAATTGTATATTTAGGTAGTATTTAGTAAAATTTATTGATTAGGTAGTATTTAATAAAATTTAATATTATCTTTGTAAATATTTTTCTACAACAAATGAAAAAAGCTTTAGAAATAATATTTTTTTAAAAAAATATAGTAATCACTTATTAATACACAATTTATAATAAATAAGACTTAAATTATCAGATAAATTGCTCTAATAAAATCACTTATTAGTCGAATAAAAAGATCAAAATAATTCTTCTCTGTTTTTATAATTAAATGAACCAAATATGTATTGCTTTTTAATTAATATATTTGCCATTTACTCGTACTTTACAGAATTATATTCAATTTGACAGATCATACAGAATTTACAGTACGTGGGTGCAATATATAAACCAATGAAATTCTTACATTAATAAAGTATTGTAATATTGAATGAATAATCTTTATATAAGCTATATGACATATATAAGTCACACTGTATGAACCTGTGACGTCATTTATGAAATCTACGTCATGCGAACAGAGTGCTGATATAGTACGTTTTGTTATTACAATACAAGAATATATTATTTACATCATATATTAAAAATTAATTACATTATATGGCCCAACATTAATTTTGTTTATTTTTTAATTCCATATAAATTAGTCGATGCATTAAAGATTTCAGATACAATATTCTCCTAAAAACTCAATGATATGATTTAACCGATGAAAACATTAGCAAAAATTTTAATTAATAATAATAATTTGTTAAGAAACAATGGACTAATTATTTTGTAATGTTTGTATTATTTATTTTTCATTGATTAAAATTTGTTTATTTTTAGTTATCGCTTTGATTTGTTTTATTTAAAAATTAATGTATATCAGAAAAAAATAAGTGCTATTAAAAACATCAATAAGATTTGTTTTGTATATCCTCGAGATTAAATAAAGATATCATTGACTGAAATTAAACGAATAAGTGAGTATTGTTTTTAAAAAAGTTCGTAGCAGTTTCAAAGACAATTAAGACAGCTCCTTGCTTCTATATACTTTTATGCATTTTATAATGTGCACTATAACTTCTTGCTATTTTTCATGCAACTTGAATACATCGTGTCCCAGCTCTCGGGTTGCTCGGAGAAAAATAAAACAGCGAATTAATAATTTATTCTACTTATTTGCAGTAAATATTTGAAGTCTCGAAATAAATTTTTTACATTGAAATATTAAATAAGGCATTATTTTTTTTTTTGAATCAAAGATCAAACGCGTAATATTATATACAGAATTATAATAAATATTAATGATATAATGAGACAATTATAGTTAAAATAAAAATAAACAAAAATATGTAAAAATTCTTAAACTTTAAAATTTAATTCATGGTCAATATGGTAATTTAATTATAGTTTTAAAGAAGGATTTTTATTAAATTGTTGAATGTCAATTAACTTTGAGGGCGAGCTATAACTAAAAGTGACTGTGAGAGAAAAAAATTTTCAACTTTTCATAAATTTGTCACGCTTAGCTCAGTCTAAATGTAACCCAGCATAGACTTTTATTCTTGTTTGAACATTCAGTTTCACCCTATCTATATCTTATTATCATCAAAAGTTTACTCTTCGCTTCTTCTTAAATTCCGAATACAAGGGGATGGCTCAATTTATGTTTCAAGTTTCAACACTTTTTAATGAAATTAAGCATATTTACAAATTACATGTAATTAATGTTGCCATCAATGTAATACAATCCTACATCAAGAAAAAAAACTTTTGAAAATAAATAGTTATGTAATACAAAGCTACTTCAAAAACTTTTTTTGAAAATAAATAGTTTGTACAATTGAAATAATATTTTGCAGCACTTTTGATTGATTCTACAAGAGCATCTCCTATGTAAATAAGTTTTATTTGTTTGGATTAAATTTTTTTCTATCTAGGTGTACAATAATAACTTCCTGTATTATTATATTATGTTAGTTATCATTTAAATGATACATTGATAAATTATTGGTAATTAAGTTAATCGTCAATTTGTATAAATAAGTAGAATATTAAAATTAATAACCTAAGGCTACGTGACAAGGTTTCGTGTATCTATTTGGCTCCTTAGATACCCAATCGTTCATCCAGTATTAATGCATTTATTTTTAATAACGACATATTGCGAGTATATGGGATTCTAAGTTTCTATTTTTTCAGCGTGTTCTTATTACGCTGACAAAATTTGTATACACTCAGAAAAAGCAAATAAAAACTTGAAATATTTTAAAATAAGATAAATTTCTGTTAACATATATTTTATAGTTGAATTTATTTATTATAATTATAATTTTAAAATACATAATTCCTTTTTTAATAATAATTTATCATGGCACTTTGATATTAACATCCCACTTGACAGAAGTTGTAACTTGTAACATAATTATTACAAGATTCGAATATAGTAAACGATACTTGTAAACTTATATTACTTGTTCCTCTAGGAGATAAGTCGTGCTTAAAGGATGAAAATTTTTAGTATAAAATAATACCGATATAAATTAATTGCAATTTAAAGTGTATTGAAAGGGAGCTTTACAATGTAATTATTTATAAGGAAAGTGGAACAATTTGATGAAGTTCCTTACGAAAACTTTTCTCTTAGAAAACTATCAAAGTTTTTCAGATGTGTAAATATTTCACAACTGAATAATGCATCCAGCTAAAAAAAATATTAATGTAGATTTATAAAACTTCCGTTCCATAAGAAAATGTATATATTATTAATATATATTAATATAAATTTAACAAAATTCTTATCTTTTTTCTAACAGTAAAAAGTAAAATATTATTTCAATAGTATAGTAATCTTGCTAATATTAATTTTACATTTAAATTCACTCTCAATATTGTATTTAATTTTATAATAGTACCAGAAATCTTTAATGATATCATAGCTGTATTTCCCAGTACAGGAGAGAAAAATATATGAAAAAAATGTAATCTTTTTTTTTTGTATTTTGAAGACATGTCGGACAGGTCTACAAAAGTACAATTAAAAATTATAAAATGTATTCATAAAACACGTAAATATTAATAGGATTGAAAAACCAAACGTTTTCAAAATACAAAATGTAAATAAACTTTATTTTTGTTTTATATTTCCGTCCATTTTATGCCCTTTGGACGTAAACAAACAATATTATTGTTTTTGTTTCAATAATTTGACATTCCAAATGTTTGCAAACATTACTTTTGTATATAAACAATATTAAAAACGTTTCATTCTTCAGTTCCATTAAATATTTTGTAGCTCTGGATGTATGACACATTCTTTTTTGTTTATTTTTGTTTAACAATATAAATATTTAACAATAATGTATAAAATAATAAAATTCGAAACAAAGTACTTTTTTTTTATTAGATATATCGCCTAATAACAACGACTCAAATGTTTATTCTTTTTATCGTGTATTCGTGTGCGCCACTTTCGACAAGATTACGCTTAAACTTTTATTTAATTTAACCACTTAATGCAACGGAATCAAAATTTATAATTCAATGAAATTGTCCATTTGAATTTAACTTCAACTTATACAACGGGCAGGATAAAACGAAACCCACGCATTTTGAAAGAATAAAAAACAAAGGAACATCTCAAAATGATCCTCCAGCAGCATAAACTGTTGCACTATCGGCGTTGTTTTAAAACGAGCTTTATTCCATAACATAAATTCATTTAACCGTGCCGAAAATAAATAAAGCAACGAAATGGCGGGTGGGAATTTTACACGCAAGAGAACAACAATATAAATAAAAGTTTACCACAAAAGCCAGATTGTTTGCGACTGCAATGAGACTTTTACTTCGTATCATTCAACATTTTCTCAGCGCGTCAAGTCGTAGGTGTGCGCGCTGGAACAATGCGCCAAGTCTGATCTTGAAATATGTTTCGTTCTTATGTCCCTACCTACCATTGTTCGCGATGTATCGCGTTGAAAGAGTTCATCTATAAAAATGGATAATACGACATTAAGCTGACGAATTTTAAGACACGTAGCGTTAATCATCGCGCTTAAAATCAGTTTTTCACATTCCGTGGCGAAGTTTGCCCCCTTCTTTTTTTTTAGGATAAAAATAATTTCATCGGGTGCAATCTAAATGTAATTCAAATACGTACACTGGAAAAAATATATTAAAAATTATTATGATGGAACCTTAATACGCAGTCATATATACAATATATATATATTTTATATTGTACAAGTATTTTGTTTTTTTTTTTTTGTACCAAGTTGTACCCAGGTATTTTTTTTGTTTCTTTTGTACCTAGGTATTTTTTTGGGGTTTTTTTTTGTACCCAATACAGTAGAGTGCAAATGTACCCAGGTAGAAAACTCATTCTTTTCTACATAGGTAAAAAAATTACTGCTTTTTCAAATATTTTAGTGTTTTTTACTACAATTTTTATTATGCTAGCATGCTAATTTTTCCCATATTGTATACATGGGTTCGCATTGAAGGTTTTTAGTATGGTAATTTTTAATGTATTTCTTATTTTTAGGGCAGAGATTCTTTTTCGATAGAAAGTAAAGTTGGCTAAAATCAAAATTAGGATAGTGTTAAACCGATAATTTATAGCGGTTAATTATGAATCATGAGGCGTAGGTTGAATTCTCCGTTTACATGCAAGGTATTAATTATTACAGACTACCGAATATTACTAGTTTCAAATACCTCCGTAAGTTGAGCCCTTCGAAAACAAATATGATATGATCGCAGTTAACAAAAGAGTAGAGTAAACACAGTGTTACGTTAATAATTTCATCAGTTTTTTCAGCTTGTTATTTTGCCGCCATTGCTGTTAAACGACCCATAAAGTAATATTTATAGCAATTATTTGTACTTTCTTTTTTTAAATTTAATTAACTTCCGAGGCATCGAGTGCATTTTAATGATATACAAGTTGACATAAAAATTACAGCGAAAGAA
>JABFPN010004749.1:0-14458 GCA_022817305.1 Leptoteleia sp. ZL-2020 | reverse complement strand
CCACTATGGCTCGACTGTGGCTCCTGGCCACATCCCACAGTCGATCCATTGCGGCAACATGTGTGGCTTATTGTGGCCAAGACTGTGGGCTCCCGCATGCCACAGTCTTAGCCACAGTGCTGCCATAGACTCTGCCACAATGTTTTTTCCACGCGGGATATTAAAACAAAATACAAATGATAGTTAATTATTCATATTTTCGGTTTACTAACACAAGTCATACCTTATTATATTTTTCACATTGTACAATACAACTATCTGTCCGAATAGATCCTAATACTTTGTCATAATATATCCAGCTGTACTTAACCTTTGAACAGTTAAAAATGCGAAGATGGAATATTAAAATTTACACGAATGCTTTGGCACGGAACATCAAACATTGTGGAATAGAACATCAACTGCCGCAAGTCATTCAATGTAATCAAACTGAATTAATACAATTATTATGTTACAGTAATATCGATCGATCGTTGACGAGTTTTGTGCAAAGGAGAGTTAATTTAATGTTAAATAAGATAGCAAGGGAGACTGTCACGGCGAGTTAAATTTAATCCCTTTATGCTACAATCGAACATCATATTTAATCGATATAGTGAGAAAATTATTGACAAACGTCGAATTTTTTCGTCCCCTCGCCATGATCCGCACTTTCATTAATTTATCATTATATCATCCACATAATATAATTTTAATACAAATAATGTTTGTAAAAGGAATCAAAATCAAATGAGACAAGCGTTGAGTAGAAAAGAAAGCGTATAGTCAAACGTGTGTTATAACAGCAATAGTAAAAATGAAACATATATGGACTTATATGTTTTTTTCTTAATACATATTTGGCCATATATGGATATATATGTTTCTTCTTAATTCATATACAGTCATATATAGCCATACAAGGTCAGATATGGTTGATATATGGTAAGAATTTATTTCCATATAAAGAAATTATTGAATCAATTTTTGCCCTACATCGACCATATATGAACTTATGGATTAAGGAAAACATGTACGGCCATATATTGATTAAGAAAAAATATATATGTCCACATATATATTATGAAAAACATATATGTCCACATATGAATTTGTTATTTCCTCATATGAAATGGTTAAAACGTATATGGACCATATATGGACCATATATGTTTCATTTTTACTAGGATAGTTGTTAGTTTTCATGTCTATATATGTTTTATTGTTACAAGGGAATATTTTCAGTTACTTTAACCAAAGTAATTAGGTAAACCTATCAATCAGAAACAGATTAGGGCTAAAATTCAAGTAACGAATTTAGTTGTACGACACACTGACCCGATACTAATGGATTGGATAATTTAATAAAATTTATGAAAACTTGTGATCAAATACATTAGAATGTAATTTGCCCAACTGCCAATTACGGTCACACACGTTCAATCTAATGTATAATTGAGAAACTATTTGAATATGCGAATAGTTGGCTTTATCGAATTATTTGATATACCACTGGTTAAACTAACAGAGAAATTCCCAGTAATACATAACAACAGCTTCTGTCATGACTTATGCAACAGACCCTTTATGACGGCTGGGCAAAAGTTTGCGGAAAAGTTTATTATATTCAACTTTTAACATCTCCGGAATCCTTTGACAGTGCACGGCTAACATTTTCATAGTTAATCATGGCCAAACAGGAAAATAATTACACCGAATTTCGCACGAGTGTATATCAATTTTCCGCCTCACGTTTGTTAATACAAACTGCTACTATCAATTACTATAAGGAAACTTATTAATCCCCGTTAAGCTTTTGATGTTCATAACACGCGACACGCGGATTTAAAATCTAATTTTAGGTTAGGAAATGTACGATCGATACTATTAAAAAGTTAACTCATTTCAAAAACAACTTTCATCTAATGTGTCAGCATTTATTAATACGTTGGTTTTGTAAGCTCAGTTCTGCAAAAATTATAAAACATTACCCATAATCACTAAAAATGTTTTTATAGACGTATTCTATTTAAAATAATATTAAACTTGCTACAAACTTTTATCATTGTATTAATTCAAACTCCCCTAGTAAAAATGTAACATAAAATGTAACATACATGATCTATATATGGTCCGTAAATATTTTAACAATTTTATATAAGGAAATAAAAAGTTCTTATATGGACATATGTGTTTTTTCTTAATCCAAATACGGTCATATATGGTCGATATATGGCAACAATTGATACAATATTCTAGCCATGTGTACTTTTATTAATTTCCTTATATGGAAATCAATTATTGCCATATATCCAATAAAAAATTCATATATGGACATGTACGTTTATCCTTAATCCATGTGGTCCATATATCGGTGATATATTGCAACCGATGTTACATTCTAGGGATTTACGCTTTCAATAATTTCCTTCTATGAAATTGTTAAAACATATATGGACCATATATTGACCACATATGTTTAATTTTCACTAGGGTCGAAATTCTCCTAAACACAAAATCAAGCTTAAAATTTCCTACAGCGAAAAGCCAAATTTAAAAATAAAAACATATTATAATGATTTTCTTTAACAAAAAAAACTCGAACAATTCAAATTTATTATCAATAACCCAACAATCACTATTGCTAATGTAATTTTAAATGAGAAATTTTAGATATAGTCCGTTTTCTTACCACCAATCTAAAGCGTCTAATTTTTCTTGGGAAACGTCGATATAATGTCCAGAGCGGATTGTGCTGTTCAAAAAGAATCCACTAGTGCCACTTGTTGATACTATATAAACTATTAACATAACCTTTTTTATCAAATCACACTCGGCTTTCACTTGAATTTTCTCTCACTCCAATTTCCGATTTCAGATATATCAGATCAGGCAATCGAATCTCTACGTTATTCGTGTCCAATTTCAGACTAAGGAAATATAACAGACTTTATATATATGTAATATTACTTCCTAACATACGTAATTATAATAACAAATTAAAAATATATTTCGTAATTAACATTAATTCAATTTTCATTCGAAAATCAACAATGGTACTTGTGCAACTTCACTGAGAGAAAAAAATATTACTTTTTAATTAAAAATTTACTAATTTCGCATTACACTTAAAGAGTATCATTATATGGAGAGCTAAATGATTAAAAGTTATTAAATTAGTTTATTACAAATAGTAATTCCATGTAGTTTCGTTCAATTTAACAATCTGTTTATTAAATTTTAGTAAACAGTTTAACAACTGGTGTATGAAGAACATAGACTATAGGTTAGCAACATTGAATAGCGACACCTAACGGACAAAACATAGATAAAAAGTTTGCCAACAATTAGAATTCAGTTTATTAAAGTTTGTAATCTCCGGCTTCTACACTCAAAAAACTGCACTTGGACGTCTATTTATATTAAATAGAATCTAATTATCATAAGTAGAATTATTCTTACATTTACGAAATTGCAAAATTTTCAGCAGATTTCAGCGTTCTTTTCCACAATGTCACTTTACTCTGGTTCAAATTGAAACCGGGCTAAAATAGGGTTCCAGCCGGGTATTCAAGCCTCACAATCAAGGCCCAACGCGGTACCCCGACAAGATCAACATTCGACCGAAAATTTGACGGGGCCCTGGCATAGATATCATTGTGTCGAATCTGTTAACGTGGCATCCCGACTGAAGAAAAAAAAATCAATACCCGGCGTTACATTCCCAATCATCGCCCGATCAGGTTATTTGGCCTGGTCCAGGTATGGTCCCAACCGGGTTAACTGTAATCGGTCAGGCCATGCCAAAGCCACAGAAAGGCCCCATTTTTACTATGAAACTGAAGAGCGAAACGTTTTTCTTTAATCTAATAAAAAAACAAACATTTGTAAATATTCGGAAGGTCAAATTGACGTAACAAAAACAATAATATTGTTTGTTTACATCCAAAGGACATAAGAATGGATGTAAATACAAAACAACAACAAAGTCATTTATGTTTTGTATTTTAAAAATGTTTCACTTTTCAGTGCCATATTTTTACTAGGGTACTATCACGGTGATAATGTTTATTTAGACCCTCATTCCCAGTGCAACTGAAATAATTTTGGTATTGAAACGAGCCCAAAGCGGGCACCTTACGTTCCGACCAGTTTTCATTAGCGACGCGCATTGATAATTCAACGTCGGCCGTATCCAAATCAACGTTATCGTTGCCGTAACTCAACGAGACATCAGCATTACTTAAACGTCGAAGCGGCAAAAATTAAATTCGAACAGCCGTAAATCAGCTTAATTAACATGGCGCGCAAAAGTTATCGCCGACTTTATTCGGCCTAACGAAACCAGCCGAGTAAGATATCTCGGTGGATAAAATAGTTGGAGCACGCAAAGAGAAGCGTCCAGATAAAGCATGCACGCCAAAATACGAGTAGGGAGAAAGTCCGACGAAAAAGAAAGAAAAAAAGAGAGAAAGAAAAGAAAAAAGTCGAGGACTGCTGACCGTCTTTGGTTGATCGATATGGCTACGAGAGAGTGTTCCGCCCGCTTGTTATATAAATCTGTCTTCTCCCGAAACTGTTTCTGGAGAAATATCAACATCGCATTACATTTACACTGTGTGCACCGAGGAATATTGTGTACACTCAAACAATCGTGTCCGTGATATTTTCCTATTTTGAATTCCACTTCAGTCTCGCGGATCGCAAAAGCAACATTTTATTCTAACGAGATGTGAACGTTTTACTACAAGAAGAGAAATAAATTGAAAGAAATAGAAAAATATTAAAACAAATAAAACTAGCTTTTATTAGTAAACAGGATATATGTAATTAAATTCTTATAATATTCTCCAAATATCAGTTTTCAATTTTACTTACTTTCATAACTATGAAAACTAACAAATATCTCTGGTAAAAATAAAACATACATGGTCTATATATGGTCCATATACGTTTTACCCATTTCATATGAGAAAATAAAAAATTCATACATGGACATATATGTTTTTCCTTAATCCATATTAGGACCATGTATACTTTTCTTTAATCCTTATATGGTCATATATGGTCGATATATATGGACCATATATGAATTAAAGAAAATATATATGGATTAAGGAAAACATACTTCCTTATTTGAAATTCATATATGGACATATACGATCGATATGTGGCAATAATTGATATAATATTCTAGAGCATTGAATAATTTATTTATGTGGAAATCAACATATGTTTTTTCTTAATTTATATATAGCCATGTATGGTCGTTATACTGGAATAAGTGATTTCCATATAAGGAATTTATTAAATGCATATATGGCTAGAATATTATATTAATAAAATGACCATTTATTTGTGCGTTTATTAATAAATAAATAAAAGACATATAATATGAATTATTTCATAAAATATTTACAAGTGTATTTCATCGGATAAAAAAAAAAGATTTAATACCGATTAATATCTAATGTCGTTTCCTTTTGTAAATTTACTGCGATTACTTTATAGCAAAGCGCGTTTCGTAATTTTGCAAATACTCGTGTCACTGTTTATCTAGCGCAAAATGCAAAGTATTTGCAAACCCCAAAGCACCAAAAGACACGAAGGCTCGCAGCCAACTTTTATCTGGGGAAATGTTCACGTTTTTGTCGACGCTTCTTTTCGACGAGATTAAACGGTCAGGCGGAAGGCGGAGTGTCTCATTGACGAAACACTCGTAGGAAATGTTTAAAAGGTAAGTATTCATTTATATGAGCTATTAACCAATCTCGAGGCTTACGAGGATCGGTGAATTTCCATTTGTTCGTGTATTACACTCGGTTGTAATTTTGCGGTTTCACGAGAAATTACTTTTTAATGAATACACAAAATTATAATACACAAGGCATAAATTCGTAAATCGGCTTTTCAACATTATTCCTACAACTATTTTGCGACAATTTTTAGTCTCATCATTAGTTAAGTCCCTGGTAAAAATGAAACATATATGATTCTTATCTGGTCCTTATGTGGCCCATATATGGTCCATATATGTTTTAAGAATTTCATATAAGGAGATAAAAAATTCATATATGGACTTGTACAGTTTCCCTTAATCCATATATGGCCATATATGGTCGACATATGGCATTGACTAATTTCCATATAAGGAAGTTAACAGCATATATAGCTAGAATATATTATCTACGTAAGAAATATTCACTAGTAAAAATGTGGTTTACATATATGGTCTATATATGTTTTAGTAATTTCATATAGGAAAATAAAAAATTCATATATGGACATATATGTTTTCCGCAAATCCCTATATCGCCAAATATGGTCGATATATGGCAATAATTGATATAATATTCTAGCCATATATGTATTTAATAATTACCTTATATGGAAATCAATTACATACATGGTATTTATCAAAATTTTAATAAAATTTAGTAATAAATGGAAAATTTAAGAAACGAAAGTTTAATTAATTTCAATTAATTTCACAACGTGAAATGAATGCAGTGAAAATAAAAATTTTTGTCTCTTAAAAAAAAGATGACGAAAAAATTTGTCTCTCTTTTGCGTGTACCGAATATTTAAAGCAAATAACTAACAATAATAAAAAGAAAATATTTTTGTATACGTATAAAAGATTGCAGTGGCATTAAAATTATTTTATAATGTGACGGTTTATTAATGGAACACTTGAAAAGGTTACAATGAAAAAGATACTTTTTGACAATCAACTTGCAAAATGCATCAGTGTAATAACTTCATTATTGTCGTTGGTATTTTGATCGTCATATTCATTTTATATTACGTTGCACTGGCCTCGGCTTTTTCCTTACTTTTCTCGCAAATATACATTCAGCATACAACTTTATGTTTAATTCTTTTTTAACAAGTAATTATTTTATAGTAATGAAATGAAATAATAAGTCAAACAGTTTGCAGTGTAAAATAAAAAAAGTAATACAATATTAATATCATAAAAACCGATAACGAAAATGTTTAAAAAATAAAACTGCAAAATTTCACATGAATTTTAGTGGAATCCATAATAAATTTAATTTTTCGTTCGTATTTGCAAACGACAAATTTCTACAAACTTTAAAATATGATTATTTCATTTAAGACATTTTATCCATCAATTATGTTTATTTTCGGACATATAAGTATTCTTTGAATAAAAAAAATGTAATATCATAGTAAAAAAAAAATTATTCTCATAACAATTTTTATTATTCTTTGTAGAAGTAAATTTAAACTTGAAAAATAAAGAAATTACAATAAATTATAAAAATATTGCAAAAGCCTATAAATTTAAAATAATTCTTTATGTATTTAAACTATATCCTAAATATACTAAAGAGGTGTTGAAATTAAAATATAAATTTCAATCCTCAAATACGGCCTAATTTATATCTATTTTGAATTCGTCAAAGTTGAAGTTATATTTCAGATTAAAAGGAAATGTCGAAGCGAATATCTTATATGTGTGTGTAGAAAAATTTGTTCAAATCCCTTAAATTTTGACGGTACCATTTTTTCAACGATGTATTTACGTCATTAAAATACAGTGTTCCTCTCGAACGCCACTAAAATGCACATCCACGTTCAAACGTAACATACGCAGGCGTTCTAGCTTTTATCAAGCACGCAATAAAACCGAAGATGAATTTTATGATTATAAATATTTGAATGGCGTTAAAATTTTGAGCATGAAATTTTCAAATCTATCTAAACGAACGAATAAAAAAAGGAAACAACACCCATGAAAAAACATTTATATAGGTTGCCACATATGTAGACATGTTTCTGAAAACATATGCCGACTTATGCGTGGTATATGTGCGGCATATACATATGTGGCATGTATGTGGCATATACGCGGGCATGTTTCTGAAAACATACCCATGTAGAAATTGACAAATGGCCCGATACCGACCCAAGATTGGCAACCGTTGGCTTAGCGTGGGCTGCCAACGGTCGGCTGCTAATCGGAATGAAACAGCATTATCATGTGGCCCAATCGTTGCACCAACCGTCGGCTAGACAACCGTCGGCTCATGAATGGCCCAGTATTGGCTAGCAATCGTTATGACAAAAGTGAAAAAAATCAATTCATTTGTTGAACTAATCATGAACCAGGGGGCTGACACGAAGCCTATTAGAGGAACCGTTAAAGTTCCCTTTTCGTGATTTTTATCGGAGTACTAGTAGCGCGCCAGTGAACCGATTCAGAACTACAATATTCATAAATCGTAGTTTATAATTCGAAATATTGTTGATGTTAAGCAATTGAAAGAATATTGAAAATTAATATTTATTTTTTGTTGTTGTTTGATGGCTTTTAGAAACTAGTTACTCCATCAAAGCCAATGTATTTGACTATATGACGTATGGTGGCTTCGCGCGGAACGTTAGCAGTAGCAGTGGTAGCAGCAGACGAATTTTTATCAGAGTACTACTGGCGCCTTCAGGCACAGAGGAACTTTAATGGTTCATGAATTACTGTCTTTTAGCATTGTCGTGTCAGCCCCCTGTCATGGACTAATGATCGTCCCAAAATTGGAACACGATTGGTCTCGATGTTGTATATTATATAAGTCGACGAAAATATATCTTTTGGGCCAACCATGGCCCAATGGTTAGCAAACGGTCGGCCCAGAGTTGGGCCAAGATAGAATTTTACCGTCGTCAGTCACCATCATGCCAAGCTTGGCCCGTTCGTTACCAACGGATGACCGTTGGATTTTTTACATGGGTATGTTTTGAGAAACATATACGCCAAATTTTTAATAATAAAGATATAATATAAATTAATATGAAATATTACTGTAATATGAATTAATACTTGAAATAAACCTACTTATTCCTTTTTTCGAATAGTAAAATTCAATCAACAAACAATCCTACCCACGTTACATACCTTGCCGGCGAATTTTCTACAGTTGATGATATGGATAAACAAATTGGGGGAGGGGAAAACAAAGAGAAGTATAGGTGAAGAAGAGTCGTGCTTGAGAAGGAGCGCTTCGATAAGTTTAAATTAGAAAATGTTATAAAAAAAGCGGGCCGTTCAGATGTTACTCTGATAACGGTTATAAATTGAAGTAACGTAGTGACCATGTTACGTTTTATTTTTACTATTACGCCTCAATTGACATACATAAAAAGTTTTATGGCCACGGCTCTTCATTACTTTCGAGGGTGAAAAATTTCATCGAATTTAATCAGACGAAAAAAGAAAAAAAAAAGAAAACGAGGGGGATGAAAAAAAATAAATAAAAGCATCGGTTCGAATTCGCAGCAAATGTAATACATTTAATCGACGAAGGAAAGAAGAAATAACAGCGGATAGGCGTTAATTAATTAATCGAAAGTCCGTCGCGAGTTCATTTGCCAACTTGTTTAATTTATTTAATGGACGGGAAATAAAAAGGTACAGATTTTCGCGAATCAATCGTTGACGGCCGTGCGCGAGCTCATTACAATGCGCGCACCGCTTCTTCTTCTTCTTCTTCTTCTTCTTCTTCTTCTTCTTCTTCTTCTTCTTTCGCGCTTCATTGTTTGTTCTTAAACTTCGTAATGAGAGCCGCAGCACTTGGTCAACTTTCAATGAAATTTCTTCGACGCCCTGTACGAAGCAGCCAATCGCAAGCAAAATTCGACCATTATAAACAACAACAGCTTTTAATCCTGAAATTCGAGATTTAATTCTTTCCGTTAATTTTCCTCTGACCTTTTCTATGTTGTTTTTCTTTGAGCTGAGAAAAACTTCCTACCCGCGTGGAAAAAAATAGTCTGAATTAAATCTGAATGATGTTTGATTAACATCTGGGGAAAAGCTGGTTATAATTTGGAAAAAGTTTAAATATCTGCATAAAAGCTGGATATTATCCCGTATCAAGACGAACTTTCTAGCAGAAGAGGTCTGGGACATATCTGGGTAAAAGCTGGTTATAATTTGGGAGTAATCTGGATTCCGATCTGGATAAAGGCTGGATAATATTCCACTACCAGACGTATTATTCGATGAAAATTCATCTGGAATATATCTGGATTTTATGTGGACATAATCTGGATCAATGTCTGGATAAAAAGCTGGATATAATCCGGGAGTAATCTGAATTACGATGGGATAAACATCGACTGTTAGCAATTGGCTAGATCAGCCAGCCATTATTCCAATAATCCAGTAGGTGGCGCCGATCACAGTTTGTACGCAAGAGAATTGTCGCATGAAATATATATGGGAGTGCGCTATAATAGAGCGGGCGAGTGGGGTACTTTATTTCTGAAATTGTTTTAAAAGACTGGATTCGCGCTAAACCCATCCTTTTTCCAGCTTTTTATCCAGCTAAGATCCCGCTTTTATTCAGCCGAAATTCAGCTACCATCCAGCTGTATTTTTCCGAGCGGGAGTGGTATATTATCTAGCGTTTATCCAGATCGGAATCCAGGTTACTCCCAGATTATATCCAGCTTTTACCCAGATATGTGCCAGACCTCTTCTGCTAGAAAATTTCTTCTTAATACAGTATAATATTCAGCTTTTATCCAAACATTGGTCTAGATTATATCCAAACTACATCCAGATGCAACCGAGATGCTTTTTGCCTAAAATTCCGCCTGGAACTGGGACAATTCCCAATCATTATCCAGATTACAAAACCAGACGACATCCAAACTTTTTCCAGATTATAACCAGCTTTTCCCCAAATAATTAACCAAACATCATCCAGATTTAATTCAGACTATTTATTTCCACGCGGGTAGGAAAAATAAAACATATATGGTACATGTATGATCCATATATGTTTTAACAATTTCTTATAAGGGAATTATTAAAAGAATATATGGCTAGAATATTATATCAATTATTGCCATACATCGATCATATATCGATCATATATTGATCATATATGGACCATATATCGACCATATATCGACCATATGTGGATTTTTACTTGGGTGTTAAATACTATATATATTAATTCCAAATAAATAAGTATATTTTCATAACTGGTCAATGGGAAAGCCCTTCTAACATGCCTGATTTTTGTGCGGGAAATCGATTTTCCTACACTAGTGCGGGAAGATAAAATGAAGATGCAGTGGTATATGTTTCCTCTCGGTACGTCTCACTTTACACTTGCAATAACGTGTAATAGCTCATTTCCTGCTCTTGGTGCACAATATATTATATTATATGATACATACACCTTAACGTTTTAATATATATATTAACTAAGAAATCGATAACTTCTGTCAAACCTACACTTTCTATAGCTTAAAAACTTTTTTTTTGAGAAACAAAGTTTCCACTGTTAAGAAAGTAAATTCATGGCGAAATGTTAAAACAAATAATTTCTTGGGCGGAGAAACTTTTTCTTCTGTCAAAGAAGTCATTCGGCGAGAGTGCATTTCGCAACTGAAATTCCGATTAATTGCATTGAGAATGCAAAGCAAATCGGAATACAGAATGAAAGTAAGGCAAAGAGAAGAGACGAGGGAGAGAAAGAAACAATCGAAGAGATGATCGTAAAAAAAAGTCATAAAACGGAGGAATGCGAGGGGAGTGTAAAATAGTTAACTCGGCCGGTTGATTGACGGCAAGTTTTTGTTCTTAATCTTATTCCCATGCAGACATTGTCTGCAGCCTCTGACCCAGCGGCAGTTTTCATAAACTCAAGTGGATTATAATCCGATCAATTTTCGTCCGAGGTGGACGAGCTTCAGCAACTTGATAAGAAATTATAAGCGGATTATAATCAGATCGAGTTAGAAAATGAAAAATAAGGACATTAATTTCTCACTCTACGCAATTTATTCCGCTCGATTGGTCTCGAAAAATTTTTCATTATTATTTCCTCTCTTTTTTTGTATATAATTTATTTTTCGCAAATTCAATTTAACCGGAGTTTTGAAGAAGTTGGTAAAAAATATTATTATTAGATTATATATAATGAGCAAAAAAAAATATATATATATATAAAACATTTGTTATTTATATATCATAATAATTATTAATGAATTAAATTATTTATACACGTACACCGAAAAAAATTTGTTTGAAAAAATTGCCATATTTTAAAATAAACGAAACTCATTCGGCTGATTTGAACACGGAAAAAAAATATGAAATGCACTACTAAATTACTATTTAAGTTAAATATATTGTTTGGCTATTATTGACAGGGGTAGAAATTACAATTATCGTAGCTAAACAAATTTATGTGAGTCGAATTTATGAAAACTAACCTAGCTAGTTGATTCAATTTACATACACTGTATGGCTGAATCAGCCATACAAATTTATCTAATCGTCAACACAGTGAAATCCAAGTAATTTTCGATGACATATTGAGGTTATGTTCAATCTCTCTTAGATAAGTATATGTTTGAATCAGCCATACAGTTTATGTAACGTTTAAATATTCATTTTAGTCGATTTAATATCTAGGTCCTTCTGCAAATAGAATAAATTATTACTAAATTAGTTAATGATTGCTAGATAAACTCATTTACCTACCAAAGCAACTTTTTTTTTCCATGAACCAATTTCACAATAGTTTTGGTAAAATAATACCAAGAAAATAATACCACTGTATGAAATAAACCAAGCAATTAGCAAAACTGTAGTAATTTTTCATAAAAATTGTTATCAGTGTAGTTATTACAGGGCAAAATATGTGAGTGCCAAATTTACATATTTTTGTGTTAAGGTAACATATAATCAATGCTAAATTATATATGTTAGTCTTAATAAGCTACGTTAATCATAAATTAAATATACCTTGATATTAATTCAACATATAGTTACCCTAGTAAAAATGAAACATATGGTCCGTATATGTTTTAACAATTTCATATAAGAAAACGCAAAATTTATACATGGGCATGTATGCTTTTCTTTAATCCATATACGGCCATATACAATTCAGTTTTATTAGGGATATGAAAATCTAGAGATATGAATATAAATGTCATTTTATTTAAATCAACATATTCGATTGCTTAAGGTAATTCGTAAATTCTTTAATCGGAAAATTGAATAAAAATTTTAGCCAGATTGAATTATATGTACAAAAATAATTAGCAATATTAATTTAAGGGGGGGGGGGGCCTTACTCGCTCGGACGAATCAATTAGTCGGATAACCGTAAAAGATAAAATCTGTTTTCGGCCAGTTACATGTTTATAATCATATCAATGACTTCGATCAACTTTTATTAACAGCTACCACACCACCACGAATTTAATCAGAACAAATTATTTTCCAGTTATCCATGCCGAATGTCTGTTGGCCTCGATGGCGTACATAAAAAAGTGTAAAAAAAGCCAATTCGTTAATTTACACTCGACAAATTCTCTAATCAAGTTTTTCAAGGTCAGGCAATCCCACTGGCGACAAATTGATTCGTAACAAGTTGAATAAAAATCATTTAGAAATTTGTTACTTTATCTTAAACTGAATTGGTTATTTCTTCTGTTCAAGTCAGTCAACGTATAATACAACTTTATTGCAAATTTTAATAATCTTTTGGGTAATTATGTACCCACTTACTCCCCCACCCCAAGATGGGGTTTTAATACATTAAATCGATGCGTCTTTTCACGCTGATTACAATTAAATTAAATAAAAGGTCGCTCTCTTTGCGTTCAAAAGATATGACCAGAAAACTGAACGGTCCGTCGGAGCACGTCCGTAAACCTAGCAACGCCACCAAAAGGAAATTAAAAAAAAAGTATGCTATAATTTTGTACTAATTTTGTACTAATTCCGTGCGCCAAAAAAAAATTTTGTACTCGATTACAAAGGGGGGGAAACGGGGGTGTGAAAAGTGGCGGTGCTAGCTATACGTATAGCTGGCAACGCCACACCATAATAAAAGTGCTAACTTAATAAAATTGGTGCCATAATTTTGTACTCATTTTGTACTATATTTATCCGCGAAAAAAATTTTTCGTACTCGATTAAGAAGGGGGGAAACGGGGGGCTCAAAAGTGGCGGCGCTGACTATACGTATAGCTAGCGTCGCCACTCCGAGAAAAAAAAGTGCTACACGGCGAAAAATGTTAGTAGAAAATTTATTCAGATGTCGCAAAAATTTATCAAACTGTATGAGAAAGTAGTGACGAAGCAATAAATGTAATAAGAATTATCGAACAGTTTGTTAAAAATCTTAACCAAACTTCTTGATTATTTTTATCAAACTACATAATAATTTTTACTGAAATGTCACAAACTTTTAAAAAAGGAAAAATCTCCCTTTACTTCATGCTTCTTTTTGTTTATTCTACAATACGTAGAAACAACACATTTAACAACTTATTATTTAACCTAACAACAAACACCACACTTTACCTTCTTCTTCTTCATATATACCATACGAGTATTTTCTACTCGCTTTATGCCTATTATACGAGTAAAGTAAAAGTGACTGTTATATACTACTATGGGTTTTACAATAGTAATTGCGAG
>JABFPN010004748.1:0-14463 GCA_022817305.1 Leptoteleia sp. ZL-2020 | reverse complement strand
GCAAATCCAATATGGAGTAGATTCTACCTATTACATTCATTCCGATCAAACTAATCTCACTTGACGTTACTGAATATATTTTAACTCCACGGTGGAGTTAATTGTAATCCGAATATTTTTTTCAGTGCAGCAATCACACATTCCGATCAATCAAAATTAATTTCCAATCTAAACTACCGTAAAAATTCCGTCAAATATTACGAATCTCCCCTAGTATTCTCCCCTTAACCAAATTATTGCACCGAGTCAAAGCAAAGAGAAAAAAAAAAGTCGAAACAATTGACTTTATCGATTATACACGCGCAAAAGGTTTGCTTCTATCTTTACGACGGAACGAAATACTGTTTCTCTCGATTTTACTTCTTATATTTTCCCCCTTTATCGCGTAACCAGCCTGCGAAAAATTGGCAACGAGCTTTTACGCTGGTTCTTGCGAAGAGAATGGGGTGTTAAGGGTGAGGGCAGGGGAGGGGGGGGGGTGAGAAAAGATGTCTACGCGCGGCGAGGTGAGTGAATAATAATTTAGCCATACCAGGACAGCTACATTATATTAACGTAGCCGTTTCATAATACGCTTTGGCGATGAATAATTCTCTCGTTCTGCCGAAGCTTCATTTCCGACAGAAGAGAAACGCTGCCCTTCTGATCCGCTCTGTGTTATCGTCATTATCATTACGCCGCTCAGGAGTTTGGGCGTAATTCGCAAGAACTCGCGGGCCACCGCATTTTATAACGGGCCAACAATTAATTCACATTCAGCACCGGCGACTCATTTAAATTTCGCGCTTTATTTTATTTGCAATTCAATTGATTTTGAGAATTCCACGTCATAACGTCCCTATTGGAAATTGCCAGAGTCGACCTAAGGGGCCCGATTCTGGCCAGGTACTGTTAGCCAGATTTTTGGTAAATAGATAGGGTAGGTACTGGGTTGAGGTTGGTTATTAATAAAAACAGAAGATAACCAGATGTAAGACATGCCAGGTAAAATATCAACGCCATAGTTGATCCAGACTTGAAGCAGTACTGGTGATTTAAAAAAATTGTTCAATGCAAGACCAAGGTTGGATGATTACTGGTAGGGTATAGCTATACAACTGGTACGTTTAGTTATAGGGTACTGGCCCAGTGTTATCACTCCATTACTGGAACCATTCCGTCACTGTACTGGTAAACATATTGTACCAGTATTGGTAACTCTGGTAACAATATTGTTCCAGTACTAGTAACTCTAGCAACAATATTATTCCAGTACTGAGAGCCTGTAGAACATTTCCTACTGGGATTGTTTCAATATTCGTTCCTTCTTTTTCTTGTTTTTCTTTTTTCTTTATTTTACAGTAGGTCAATTTTCTGTTTTGCACTTCGCGAAACAGTCATTGGATTCGCGTAGACCGACGCGTCAATGCATCTAAATCAATTTTTATTTACACCGAGAACAATGTTTGAGTCAATTTCACTGGAAATTCTAATATCACCCAGTATATTATAATGTAAAATCCAGGGCGTATATCAAGTTTTCGGTAAACTGAATTCTAATTTGTGCCCAAACTTTTCAGGTTATTATGTTTCCGGAAAATGGTTAATGAATGTGGGAAACTCTGATTGTAAACTATCGGGTCTTAGTAAACCGTATTTATGAAATTCAAATAAATTTTGTTACCTAATCTTTGCGGTGTCGTTTCCTAAACTAGCGAATAGATTATATCGGCTTACCTTTGGGTGGAATTAATTATAATATTGACATAGGAAGGCAATCCTTAAAAAATATATATATATGGAGAAAAGTGTACTGTTGGGGCAGTGCTAATTGGTGTTAGGATAATAATGTTATAGTGTTATCTATAAAAAAAAAAAAAAACAAACAAATTTATAGAGGTTGCCATATATGTTTTCAGAAATATTTACTCAGGCATATGTGCGGGGCATATATGCCGCCTATGTAATAGTATATTACTCAAGGAAGAAAAAAGAGCAGTCATAAGTTGGTAATCCAAGCCAATGGCGAAGGGTTACCAGCCAATGGCGAAGGGTTACCAACCAATACCACTTTTGTTCGAGTTGAGTAATATATTATATTCATCATGAAAGTGAAATATGTTGGTAAATATGTTGGTAATTTCTCAAATTTTCCAAATATATCCCCAGTTTACTAACAATGTCAGTAATTTTTAAAATTCCAATAAATTTCTAGGAAAAAGTACTTTAACATTTATTTCATATTTTATTGTTCATAACTTGTCTTCTGGGGTTCAAATCCCCTTTTTTATAGTAAAATTATCTCTTTATTTTTCTAACATATACAACCCAACAAACCCATGAATCCTTGCAACAACATCAACACTCCACCTATTTTGGGGGAAACATCTCGGTTTACTTATTAATCGCTTTGACAATTTGCGTTAAAAAAAAAATAGAGAAAAAATCTTCCACAACATCCCCGTCAATTTTTACGGTGAAATTGGGACGAATAAAGGAAGCAGTTCGTCGGTCTTAATATCGGACAAAATGGTTCGGCGAAAGAAGTAGCAAGGGTTTCGTCGCTATTGAGGCTAACGAAAAGGAGAAATCCAGATAATAGACGGAAGGGAGAAATTAGAATGACAAAGAGGGGCGCAGCTCGGCAGTCGCGCGGCCAATTTCTTCTTCCCCTCCCCCCACGATTTACCACCCCTTCTGTCGCTCCATCTCTCTCCTTCTCCCGAGCAATCGCGCGTCTAAATTACTACCCCGAAGCGCGGCCGAAGAAAGGGCGCGTGTTGTTGCGAATTTCCTTATTGCCGTTTAGCGTATTAACGGTAATCGCGCGTTTATTCCCGGTGGGCACTCGCAATTAGTATCAACGGCGCGTTATCGCGCCGTTCGACTTTTCGTTATTTGTTGATTTTTGGCGTTGCATTTAATTGCAATTAGGTCCCGCGCAGGCCGAGCCATTTACCCGCACTTTTAACATTACGCACCTCCCCACCTTCCCTTTCCTTTCGATGAAAACTTTACCATTACCGTTGTAGTTATTAATTGCAATTGCCGCGCAAAATTTGACGCTGATAATGATCGTTCTTTCGCGCGAAATAACTGAAAACTTTGGGGAGGGGGAGGGGAGGCAAAAAGTTGCAATTTATCGAAATTGAATTCAGCTTTTAAGCGTTGGATATTAATTGCAGAATAATATTACATTGTGAAAAATATGACGGAAAAAATTACTAGTTTTTAACTGTGTTATGTTTATAGACAAAAGAGAAATTTTTTACTTTTAAAAAACAGTAATTTTTACTGAAAGACTGATCGATATCTAATTTTTTCAGATAGGACTGAAAATTAAAGGTTTTCAAAACGCAAAATGTGAAGAAAGATTGTTTTTGTTATGTTAATTTGACCTTCCAAATATTTACAAACATCAGTTTTGTATATAGACAATATTAAAAACGTTTTTCAGTTTCATTTTTTTCAGTCACATTTTTCTCACTGCAGTATTTAAAGGCAATGTAATAATCTATAATACATTTTTTTTAAGAAAAACTGTAAATTGTATATAAAAATGATTAACAATAATGAAATTATATTAACACCCGTCCGCAAATTTGACATAATAGTGTAATAAAATAATCAGAGGCCAATCAAACATTGATTATGCGTGCCCGCTTGCAATAAAAATATGTATAATTATTTTGTTTTAAATAATTAATTTCAGGTAATCAGAGGCAAAATAATAAGCAGTAATAATGAGAAACAACGAATAATTAATGAATATTCATGTGTAACAATTTGTAATAAGCTTCTGTAAATTAATTACAAATAATTGGTAAATAATACAAATTACTGGTTAATAAATGATTCAGGGAAAATGATTAACGGGGTAAAAATATGAAATTATAATCAATACCTTTTTTCGTTGTTATTTTTCATTTAAAATTTCGCCAGGTAACATTGAACACCGTGTAATTACTTTTCTAAAGAAAAGAAAAAATTTTTTTGTAATTCATATATAAGGAGTGAATAGTAATTAACAGTAATTAATAGTAATTAATTAAAGTTACCCTTGAAAAAAAAAATTATATAAGTTAGTTATAAAAAAAATTATAAGTTGCCATATATGCCAATGGTATATATACCACCTGTATACACTTTTTTCATAGGTATAATAATAATTACTATACCAAAATAATATTTAATATATGGTACAGTAAAATTTTTCATAAGACCTGGCAAAGTTGCCAGGATTCATGGCAATTATTACCGCACTGGATATAAAATTTTACTATATCATATATAAATATTTACGATAACTGTATGGTAAAAATAGCAGACACTCTAGACAATATCCTTCCAGCCCCAGAAAGTATTAATAATTTTAGGTACAACTTTTTTCTCAATATATATAAATAACTTTCCTATAAATGACAACGTCGTGACCTATCTAATACCTAAATTTTCCCCAAAATCAACTTGTTTAAATTTTGCATTTCGAAAACGTTGCACATAAATAATCGTCAACCATTTAACCGAACCATCACCGTGCAACCAACCAATACAGAAAATCGCGAAACCTCGTATACGAATTGCCGCAAAAAATATCGACTCGGCCAATTTTCGCAATTTCTCGCGGACACGAAGACGAGCCGGTTAAAAGGCGAATTCCCTAAAAGTCGGTCGGGGCGCGGAGTTAGGGTCGAATGATAATAATTTCGGATGGCGTGTCTTAACAAACGAAAATTGAAGTGACGACGTCGGGGGCGAGGCCGATCGCCTTACCACCGGCCGAAAGAATGCACGCGTTGAGGTGGCGCGCGCGATGCCTTACATTATATGAATAATTTATTAACGACGTTTATCACGGAGCGTTACTTCTCCACCTTTAGGGCGTTTACGTTACCAACGACGAGTCCTCTTTCGCGATCGAAAGGTTTTCCCCGAACGGTTCCACGTAAGACGAGGTGGAATAAGAAGAGAAAAAAAAAGAGGTAGGGAGGGGGGGGGATTCTCCAAGTGACATGCCACTTTGCGCGGAAAACGCCTCAAAACGTGAGCCACAATTTTATTAGACATCACGCAAGACATACGATTTTTCCCATACACTTGGACCGAAAAACTTTTTAACGTCTCGCTTCCTTTTTGAACGTCCGCTTGCCTTTTTACTTGTCGTCTTTTTTTTACGCGCCCCCATTTGTCGTTCATAAATCGAAAAGAGCCTCTTCTTTCTTTATTTTTCCTTTTTTTTTTTTCTACGTCCATGCAAAAACTCACCATTTCCTTTTAATGGAATTACATTAGCAAAACTTGTCGCACATTGTTATAAATGGATTATCAAGTTTAAAATGTGAAATCGTCGCGGGCTTCCCGGTTAGAATCGAGGCGGCGCTTTATGCGTGGCAAAAAATTAGCCGCGGTAACACTTCGTGCGCTGCCTTTGGAGTTACGGTAACGTTCCACCGAACATGCTTATATTTTGGGGACAAAAAAATGTCTCTAGTAAAAATTAGAATATATGCGAATTTGTATGGTAATTTAAGGATACATATACGAAGGCATGTGTATTTGATAATCCTAGTAAAAGTGATACATATATGGTCCATATATATGGAAATAAAAATATCATATATGGAGATATATGTTTATCCTTAATCTGTATTTGGACATATATGGTCGATATATGGTAATAATTGATATAATATTCCAGTCATATATGCATTTAATAATTTTCTTATATGGAAATCATTTGTTGCCTTATATCGACCATGTCCATATATGATTTTTGGTAATTATGGACCTACATACTATCCCCCATAAAGTGGGGTTATAAAATATGAAATCAAAAAATAAATGAAATTACAAAAAAGATCGTTTTCTTGCCGTTCATAAGATATGGCCAAAAAACGGTAAAAATAGCAGTATTTTGCAAATATCTTTAAAATGGTCGAACAAAACTAGTTTTTTCTTGCACCTTAGGGGAGGGGGGAGGTATTTGGGTCCATAATTAGCCGATTTTTTTTAATTCCTTACATGAAATTGTTAAAACATATATGAATTATATATGTTTCATTTTTACTAGAGAAGTTTTTTCCCCATTTTCATGTTTGATTCAACTGTGAACTTTATTTAAATTAATATTTGTCTAAATAAATTATTATTATACTTTTTATTTATTAAGAGAATTCAAACAAAAAAATTAATTATTTTTTTCTCTAATTCTAAGTAGTAAATATTACATTTCATTAAAAGAAACATACTTATTAAAAATCTTATTCAATCGTACACTTTAGAAAAAGAGTATTACACTTTAATAAAGCGCCGAGATTTTAATCTTTATATCCTATTTATGAACAAATCCGAACTAATTAGTGTAAGAAAATTGGCGCGATTTTTAATGAATCGCGCGAAACGAGTCGAAAAGGAGGGAAAGAAATATACAAAAATCGCGATTGTTCGAGCGTATCCATCGAACTTGTTATGTAATATCAAAAGGAATTCATACTCCATTAATTTCGAATAACTTTACATCTTACATTTAAATGAAATATTTTTGCTCAATCGACTGTTGATGGGCGGTACAATATATACCCCTGCAATCTTTTAAAAGAGTTTAACTTTGTTCCAATTTCAATGAGGAAAAAGTTTCGCGTTTATTTGAAACGGTCTAATCGGGCGAAAAGTGAATAAACTACAAATTTTGCATGCTTTAAAGCCGGTGCAGTGCCGTAATTTTCGGGTTCCGAATGCAATATATATTTACTTATCTCAATTTTATATTGCACGTAAAATTTCACAAATTTTATTTAGTATTGATATTGAATGATTTCTTTAACGAAAGTATACAATTTTATGGAACTTTGTAAAATTAAATAGTAAAGATATAAAGGATTAAAAAAAAATTATTTTATATATACACAAGACAAAATGTATAAAAAATATATTTTTTTAATACAAAACAATATTTCAATATAATATATATTACTAAAATATTTTAAATTAAAATAATTTATAATTTTACAATATATTTTAATAAATTAAAATTATTATTGGTATAAGTTTAGCAAAAATTACCTTTAGCAACAAAATTTTTTTTAAATATTTACCATGAAAATTAAAAAGTTACGTAACATTGTTGCCAGCAATTAACTGACAATACAAATTTAAAACAATTCCACATATTTAATTAATCGAAGAAGTTTCTCAAGGCGCTCTAATAATCCCGATGTATTAATTACATCATTTTAGTGCCGCAATTCAATACGGCTCGCTCTACAAATTGTTAAAATGCAATTCCGCGGTAGTGATTTAATACCGCAACTTAAGTCGTATTGTTATTTTATTAAAGCGCAACGTGTGAAAGCTATAAATATCTGACGTAATACATTACTTTTCGAGGCAAATAAACGTGCAAATAAAGAATAACGTAAAAAAAAAAAATTGAAAATTTATAAATAAATAAAACGCGTGTTTTTTCATGTATTCTCAATGCGGTGTAAAAACGCTTTTATTATTTTATTTTGTTCAACGAGTAAAAATTCATATCTTTGACATAAACAAAGTTACAAAATACAAACACTTTTATATATACACACACATATTGTGTATGTATAAATATATATATATGTTTAGTATGTTTCTTTTTTATATTTACAAATTATTTTCAGCATTAAATTACGATAAAATTAGTTAACATTTAATTTAAATATTCCAAAATGTCGATGCAACTAATTTTAATTATTATTTGACTGATTAATTATAAATAATTAAATTTTATTCAACAATTTTAATTAATTATTTCGTCCCGCTTGTACACAGAGGAAATTACCCACAAAATTACCATTTACTTTGTGTATATTTTCAAATTATCCCGGTAAAAGTCCGCAAAAAATCATATATGACTTCCAAAAAAAGTTTGTTCATTTAATTAACATTTTATTATATCAGTTACAAATTTTAATACATCCCCAAGTACATCTCACATTCACAATGTAATTAATAATTTGCTGAATATTCTCTCTCTGCGTGTATATGCCATGCCACATACACGGTACATATTCGTATGTATATTTTATTATACACCTAAAGCACACGTACTCTGACATTATGCAAAATAAATAATACAAAGACACTTATTTCCATTTCGTTAATTTTTCACGGTTTCCCCCCCTCCGTCCAAAAAAAAAAGATTTTCAATTCTTATTTGCAAATTTTACTTGACACTCTTTTATCACTCTCATCGACATATTAACAAACTTATTTAAATATTAAAATTGATAATCATAACAATTTTATTTCTTCCCATTAGCATAATTCGACCCTTTCATCTCAGCCACATTTCACCCGTCGAATTTATTCAAAATCGACGATATTTATTGTTTAAATAAATCATCCAACTAACGAAACGTTGCAACGAATTTGTTAAAGAAAAAAAAAAGGGTGGACGAATTTGAATTTAATGGGATATAAAAGTAACATGTCAAAAAAAAAAAAAAAAGGAAAGAATTTCATCATTGAGTTATAAGTAAAGCTCGAGTGACAAGCTGTGATCGAAAGGTTAGTAGCACGAGCAAGGCTATAGTGGATGCTATAATATTCTAAATGGTCTGGGGGGGGCTCAAAAGAGCCATTGGCGTGCACAGTCGGATCGTTGAACCACTAAAAAATAAAAGATACAAACTGCTCGCCTTCTCCCCTAACCCCCCTCCCCACCCACGGAACACTCCCTGCGCGTTAAAATCCACTTATTCCCTCACGAATAAGACCTCCGGATCAGCTGACATCATCGCTGGAGTAGCCAAAAAAGTTGATGCAATTAATCAATCCTTCCTTGGGTTATACTTTTCGCCGAAAGTTCGCGAACCTTCTGGAACCGTTGGGCCATTGTCTCTCAATGATAAAAGAAAAATTAATCTGAGATTCCAAACTAATTTTGCAATCGATACCGAAAAGTCCCGTTTATTGGTGATTTCTGGGAAAATAAGTCTTGGTGATTTTTGAGGAATAATAAAATTGTTAAAAATAGAAAAAAGTTGATCGTAAAAGTACCCTTGGTACTTTCGTATAAAAGGATAAATAGATATAAAATTTTGTTGTAAATCATAGAAGAAATATTTACTTGTTCCTTAGTAAAAATGAAATATATATGGTTCATATATGACCCATGTATGTTTTAACTATTTTATATAAGGAAATAAAAAAATTGTGGATGGATATATGGTCGATATATGGCAATAATTGATATAATATTATAGCCATGTATGCATTTAATGATATGAATTTTTTCTTACCTTATATGAAATTTTTGAAACATAGTTAAACCATACATGGACCATATATGTTTCATTTTTACCATGGTTCCTCTTTTATTTACTTTGCATTTTATTTACTTTTATTTATATTCCTTCATTTATCATTTGTTAGCTTGTTAAGTATGCATATAAACTGTCGTGTGGTATAGAACTAAAATTTAAATTATGAAAATATTCACTGGAAAAATAATACCGTAAAAAGTCCATCTCGAAAAAAAACTTCACGCATCGATGGTGGATTTGCTTGAATACACAAGTAATTATATTAATCGAAAAATGAGATCTTTGTGTATAATTAAACTTGAAAACATATAAAAAAACACTGTCCAGATAAAGTAATGACAAGTCATTTTACCGTAATTAAATTGCGATACTTTAATTGCGTGGGTGAAATGAGTAATGAATTGTAAAAGAAAGAGGTGTGTATATACAGAGAAATTTATTACCAGTTGCTACTATATTTTATAATAACTCGGTGATATGTTTGCACTTGTAGCATTTCTTATAATGTGATACAGTATCTTGAAAAGGTATTATAAAAAATGTGATAGAAAGAAAAATAGAAAAACAAAATGGAATAGAACTGGTTGATTTTTAATTACCAATCGCACCAATTAACACTATTCTACACTTTTAGTTAGAAATATTAGTTTTATTTTACAAATATCTGTAATTTGAAATATTTAAGCTACGTATCGACACTAAAATTTGACAAAGACCAATAATTTTTAAAGGTAGCAACATAGAGTAGTGGTAAAGTGTACGATTAGTAACTGTAAGGTAACAGGTTCTATTCTTCCATAAAAAAATTTTCTCTGATACTTTTTTGAATGTATTTTACTGTACACATAGTTACTATAAAACATAATAGCAACTATTAAAAAATTTGTCTTAGTATAGTTGTAAATATTTCTCTTTTAAAAAGTGTTCTAATCACTGCAACGTGTAAATCACCTTGAAAATGTCTCAGATAAGCAACAGTTGGATAATAATTTTTCATAGAATGCTATTAATGAGTGTAAAGAAGTGTTTGTTTTTTCAATGAATAATTTTAATAGAAGAATAATAATAACTCTCATGGTCCGTTTATGAATCAATAACATAAAGTGCTTTTGATGGGAAACAAATTAAAATGTTTGTTTAATCGAAGTGAGGAATGAGAGAACCTTAATTTCAAAACAGATTAAGAACTGAATATTGAATATAAAATACTTAACTTTTTGAGATGAGATAATAAAAACTTTACACTTTGCACTGAAAAAAGATTACAAATTAAATGAAAGATATTGATTAATTTAGAAGAGAAAAACGATGAAGTTATAAACTATACTTTTGACAAAGCAATCTTTTGATTTTTGAAATTTTACCATTTGAATTTAATCGATTAATTTTACCATTTTTAACAGTAATTTTTCTTCCAACTATGTTATACGTCCAATTCCAGTTTGACTTGTACGAGTAAAAAAAGAAGGTCGAAAATGTCTTTGAAAATACTTAAAACGCATGAATAAATGACGAGAAACTGTGAACTTGAACCGATCGACTCGACGTACAAATTCGTAACGTCGAAATGAATCCGTTGCCCATTTAAATTTACCATAACACCCCGGGGTAATTGGAAATTTAACAAATGACGTTTCAATTTGTTCGCGCGTCATAATAAAAAATGAGCGGTAATTTCTTGACGCGCTTATTTGAAAGTCATGAAGCAATCAAAAATAAACAGCGAGTAATAAATCGCGTGTCAAAAAAGTAACGCGCGGACTGTTGCGATAAGCGTTACAACCGAACTGGATATTCGCGCGGGTTAATTGAAAAGGACAAGATTTGATAACATGGTCAAAAAAAAAAAAAAGGAAAATTTGTGCATTTTCATGTTTGATCGTGGCGACCGACAATTCGCCAGCGACGATACTTCGACGTTGCTCAACTTTTCTCAAGTTAAAAACACATCTTGCTGGAAACGGGATGCCGCGAACGTTTAACCGTACTTTGACCGTCGAGTTACGTCGCGACAAGTTAAAGCCTCTTGATCCTACTACCTATAACCCGTTATTACACAATTGATATTTACACAATTTTTATTTAAAAGCCCCGCTTCGAAATGGGATTTCAAACTTGATACCGTGACGTGATTTAATGTCAATTTGTTGTTAATTTATTGAATTATAATTAAAAAAGCAATACCAACATTCGAGGATTTAAGGAAGTAATAACTGAGAAAAAAGTTATATGATTAATTTTCGTGATAACTAGAATTAACCATATTATGGTTATTTTAACTAAAAATTAGGTAACTGGAACTAAAATTTTATAGTATTCTCGAAAATTAACTATGCATATGGTTAATATTACTATACTTTTTGCTCAGTGCATGGAGAAAAGATTAATAAAAATTATTGACAATCTTAGTAAACTGGTCATATCTTTGCTAAAACTGAAAAATTATTATCTTAAGTTAGCATAAAGTATTCGTTCGTAAGGTCCAATTTATGAAATCAAAACAATAATCTTATTTATTTACATTCAAAGGACATAAAAATGGATGTAAATACAAAACAAAAACAAAGTTTGTTTACGCCTTGTACTTTGAAAACGTTTTGTTTTTCAGCATCATAAAGTGTTGATACTTTTTACTAACTTCTGATTTTTGCAAATATATCACCAGTCTACTAACAATATCAGTGATTATTATCAATCTATTTTCTCCCTATATTTTTTTCAACATCTAATTTTGTGTGTAGAATAATTAAAGGTAAACGATAAAATTTCAAATTGTACGAAAATTTATTCGGAAACTAACTACTGTGGAATATGTAAAACATAAACATATTTAAGTTTCCACGCAGGTAACGTATGTGAATATAACGATTTTTATACATGTCAAGTGAAGCAAATAATACCCGTCAAAGATACTGCATATATAAATTATACCATTGATAAACCTTTCCAAAACGTTACAAACAAATCTAGTCTTTCCTTCAACATAAAACATTTAATTCACTCTTTAAATTCATGTAAAACCTATCAATTACAAAATTAAATTATGTCCCATAACAAATCGTAATTTGCAAATAACAATTCCCTAACATAAAAATCAAATCGTCTCGACTCTAAAAAAAATTGGCATTTAGTTAATAAAACCACACTTTCCATCTGGGAAATTCATTTACAATACTTTATTATTGAAAAGAACAAAGTTTCGATGCCGAGCATAATGAAAGCGGAAAAGAAAAACAGTGTCCCAACGCGGGATGAATAAATCGGATTATATTAAAGTTTCCATTGGCCGACGGAAGAAATCCGTGGCATAGTTCTTATTATCATATTGAATATTGATCAAAACGGCCCCCGTAAGACACTCAATTATGTACGTGATTTAAGGAACCGTAACTGGTCCATACTACGGAACACTTGTTTCCCGGGACAAAGTGGCCCGCGCATGGGCCCCCAAATTAAAATTCCCAACTATTAATCGGCGTCCAATGATAAATCTCCAATAATTGTCAATCTCGTCGCGCGTTATTTTTCCGAAAGCGCGACCAATGATTCTGAAATAAATTATGAACGGCGCTTCGTTTATCAAAAGCGTAACAAATGGCGGAACATTGAAATCAAAACCATTCATCAAATTTTTTTCTTCCCTCCCCACATCCCCCGGAACTTAACGTGACGCGAAATTAAGGTAAGGAATCAACCCCGGCATTCGCCGAGAAATTCGAAAGAACGTGGAAATTCCGCGGAAACTTTAGGTGCGACCTAATTAATTTGCTATATCGTCGGGATGAAAAGCGATCCTCCCTGGCTCGACCAACGAATGAGCATAACTCTGGAAGACGCGGGCAACTGACCGCGACTGACAACTGGTTTATGTGAACTACTCGCGTCTAAATCATGGGTAAACAAAGTGCATTCCTCAAACTGCTTGGCATTAATATCGCTTTCCCGTCATAATGCACCGAGTGCCGGCAAGAGAAAGGCGTGACTTCTAACAGATAATAATTATTTCCTTCTTTATTCACCAAAAACTCTTCAGAGATATCCCTTCCCTATGAGAAATTGCTAGAGTCGACCTAAGGGGCCGATTCTGGCCCAGTACTGTTAGCCAGATTTTGGTAAATAGATAGGGCCGATACTGGTTTGAGCTTGGTTATCAACAAAAACAGAAGATAACCAGATGTAAGACATGCCAGGCAAAATATCAACGCCATAGTTGATCCAGACTTGAAGCAGTACTGGTGATTGAAAAAAATTCTTCAATGCAAGAGCAACGTTGGATGATTACTGGTAAGGTATAGCTATACAACTGGTACGTTTAGTTATAGGGCACTGGCCCAGTGTTATCACTCCATTACTAGCACCATTCCGTCACTGTACTGGTAAACATATTTTACCAGTACTGGTAACTCTGGTAACAGTACTGTACCAGTACTGAGCCTGTAGAACACTTCCTAATGAGTTATTATCCCTTAAACATCGTTATCCCATCGATATTCAAGATACTGTGACACTGGAGACTTGGCGGCCCGTACCTTTAAAAGACACTTCAACCCATTTTCGACACTACAAAACCTAAAATCGCGATGATAAGGGTCGGAGCAAGCCAAAACACTTCTCCTCAGTGGCTGCGGGCGATAAAAAGGAATCGTCCCTAAGACTTAATTAAGCGACCATCCTCGACGCGGCCTCTGTCTCGGAAAATAAATCACCGTTGAAAAAAGACTCCCGTCCGTGGCATTAATTAAACCCCCCCAAACCCCTTCCCAAGACCGACGGGGCTTTGCCGTCCTGAAAATCCGCGAATCGCAGTTCGACGTTACCTCGCCGGAAGAATGCCATCCACTCAATTTTCGTCGTTCCATTTTCGTCCGAACGTCAATCAAGTGGCGAACGAAGAAGAAAAGGTCGGATAAAGTCGACGAGAAATTGGACCAAAAAAAGGCGAAAAAAGTAATAAATTCGAGGGATAGTAGAAAAAAACGACTCCTTTGGAAACGCGAATTTTTTTTTTTTTTTTTGGATACTCACGTGGATAGCTGCGAAGGTGCGATGGAGCGTCTCCGATCTGTACACATCGACCACGAGGCTACGTATCGTGGCGCGATCCCCCCGGCATCCACCTTTCCTCTTTTATCCTCTTTACTCCGGATAAGCACTCGAAGTCGGGTCCGTCATGTCATCACTG
>JABFPN010004747.1:0-14470 GCA_022817305.1 Leptoteleia sp. ZL-2020 | reverse complement strand
CTTGTTAAAATGAAAATTATTAGTGTGTGTGTGTGTGTGTGTGTGTGTGTGTGTGTGTGTGTGTGTGTGTGTGTTGGCCTCGATGATAATTGATAGGACAAAACATATGGGAAATACGGAAAATGTATTAATTACAGTATTTATCTGTGTTTATATTTGTACAATTGTGTATATTTTTGTACATTTTTCATCTTTGAATCGTTATATGTTAAAATTTGAATGTTTGTCGTCGAGGCACCGACATAATTTGCATTATAATCTAGTAGGGACTATTCAAAAATATATAACTATGCTAGTTGTATTTATATATATATATACATATATATATATAGGTTCATATACATATATATTTATATATATATATATATCTATGTACACATTTACATGCGCAAAGAGTGAGCCTTTGCGAAGAGGTTTTTTTGCGTTTTAGTCTAATCACTACCAGCCGCATCAGGATTTTGGAACTTTTCAATCAACTTGGACATGCTCTCGTAAGTTCCCGTTACAAAACCGACCAAGCCAATTATTAAGATGAGAATGTCTTTGCTTAACACAGCTTTGTCCATTGTTGGATTTTGACACATCAAGACGATTTCGATAATTGGTGGAAACAGCAGGGCCAGCGCTGTGCTACTTACAGCTCCAACAAGGGATATGAAGTATCCCAAGTAAGGGATTATTACTGCCAGAATAACTGTAACGTAAGAAATAAAAAAATATAGTTAAAAGTTATTAAACTTGAAAATTAAAAATTATTCATCTACAAACTATGCATCTTTAGATATTTAAAAGAAATATATTCATTCGAAATAGCATAAACAGATTTAAATGGCTTACACGTGATCAAACATAATGTAGTGCGGAAGGCGGTTTGCGCGAAGGCCGGACATCGGAAAGGTCCAAGATGTTCATCTACAATCGGCCACATAATAGCAACTGGTACATGAAATTGCAAGGCATAACTTAACATTATGCTGAGAGAAATTGCCACCTGGATACTCATTGGTAAACTGTAAAAACAAACGAGAGATATTGAAACGTTTATTTGAATACAAATTATTATGTTAAGCAAAACTATCTATGGCATATAAATACATGCGTAACTATCTTGTCAACATATCATACGCTTATTTATAATTAATGTTCTTTTTCGTTTAAATCTTTCATCCAAAACATCGAATTATTGTTACTCAAAACATTTACTAAAATTACATCTATTTTATCAAATAAAATTAGGAGGACTTTTTAGTACAGCATCTAAACGTATAAAGGCTGAAAATCAACACTTGGGTCAACAAACTTATATATTAACCTTTTTATAAAAGCGTTGCCGTTTGAGATTCTTCGTAGCATAAAAAGTAACGAAAAATTTATTATTAATATAATGTGAATAGAACTTGAATACAGAATGAAGTGTAATGATTCATTTGATATGTATACTTTTAAAATGATATTACATATCTTTAACGGTAAAGGACACAATTGAGTCTAATTTATTACATCTATCGTAAAATTATCAGTATTGTCAAATATTTTTTATTTATTTTGATGTATACAAGTATTTTAAATATTGCAATGATACATTTTCTATATTTGTAGATATTCTCATAAATCAACAAGAACAAGATTTCTAATTATACAGATTTATTATATTATATTAGAATGACTCTGAATTTAAAGTTTAAATATTAATTTTTATTTATTGATACAAATAAGACCAAGAACTGTACTTACAATCCAGCGGATTTTAATAAATTGAGTGTCACCGAAGAATGAACGTCTTCTCCGTACTTCAAATATGATATGAAACCCATTGATACAAACATAGCTCCAACAATCACCATTCCAACATTAAGGACACCTAAAGTTCTTGCAAAATTTTGTGGATTCTTCATAGAGTTTTTCAATGGAAGTACCTATAATAATTAATATGATTAAGTAAATTGCAATTTTTTTTATAAAAGTTTAATACAAACACATGATTTGCTATTGTTAAAGTTGTTACCAAAGTAATTCCTTCGAACGAATATATAATGGTCCCAAAGTAAAGTGGTAGCAATTGCCATTCTGCTACCCATTTCCTTTCACTAATGGGAGGTAGATCATGGCTCATGATATACATAGTTCCAATGTACCCGAATATAATCAACAAATTAGCCACTGTCGAAATAGGTACGAGGTATTTCAGGTTTCTAATCCAAGTACTTAATAAAATTGGAATCAGAATAACTACCATGTGGATTCTGATATCATATACAAAGTCAAATCCATCCAATACCTGTTTTTCAAGACAGACAAAAAAGTATTATAAATATTAGTAGATTGCCTGTTTAAGATGACGCAACTGTCCATCTGCAATGCAGCATTCGTTGCGCTTACATTTAGTTGTTGAAGAACAAAGAGCATGGATGGGATATCCGTGCCATAAGCAAAAGAAAAACAAATCTCACCTTTTTCGTATTTTGTGCAATAAAGACAAAATAGATACAGCAAAATCCGAGTTGCGTTACGCATAGAAACACATTAACAAAAGTTCTGCAAAAATACAAAAATATTTTTGTTATGTAAGGAAGGGTAGTGTCTTTTTCAAATACACCTGGGTGTAGCTTTCGGCTTTATGTAATATGACTTTTGTAAGAATGATACAATGTCAAGTTCTCTCATAACAGGTGTTTTTTTCTTTTAAATTAAATATTTATCGTTGACTAAATTATTTCATATATCATACTTGTATTATATTTTTATTTGTTTTTCTTTCTTTTTTTTTTAAATTTGAAGATTACTGCAAGTGAAAAGTTTTAACATATCTCTATTTAAACATGAAAATTTTATTAAAAACACCTGTTTGATTACCCTGCAAAAAATAAGAAAATAAAAAATTGCAATCAACTGAATGATACTTAAAATTTGCTACATTAAAAAAATTAAAAACAACCGAGTATTATATTACATTAAAGAAATAAGAATACTGTTTTTAACGATGAAACCAAAATGCAAGTAATAAAACTTTACATTCATCATAATTAAATTAAGTTTAAATTAAACTTGAAACAATGATTTATTAAAATACTAATAAATTTATAATGAAATCAATGAAGGATATTTAATGACAATTTTCAAAATGTAAATATATATTGACATTATTCTATTTCTTTAATAGAGATCAAAGTTTGTATTTCTTTCAGTTTTTATACAATGAGTCAAGGAGTTAATTAAAATTAATAGAATGTCATTATTTATCTTGTTTTATATTCACATTTCTTGCAGGATAGATAATTAAGGATAATAGTAAAAATGAAACATTTTCTTCGCTCCCGATAATGCTTCATTTTTACTGGTGTATTATAAATTATGCTTAATAATTTAATAAGTGAACAAATTAAACTTAATAACGTAACGTATTGAAGAACCCTTGTGGAAATGAATTTCTGTGAATTCTGAAAAACTAAAAAAAAGTCTGCAAGTCCCACTTTATATTAACAAATTTTTTTAATATCTTCGCACAATTCTTCATAATATCTCAAAGTTTTTTAGAACTTTTCAGAAATCATTTTCAAAAGGGAAACCAAAAATAATCAAGAATAAAAAATGTAAAATACATGTTTTGCCTACGTACATACAATGTAAGAATAATCGATCCTGTCAAAACTAGCAATAACGTTATTTAATTTCTGTTATGTAAATCAACCTTTACTAATTTTTTTTTTAGTTTCGCGTTCCCATCCCCATTAGTTGTATACTCTAGTGTATTTATGTGGTGAATTGGACCCAAGCAATCAGGCATGTTCCAAAATTGAATGCCAGTATTGCGTTAGTGAGAAAAACATAAATTCTAATAAGACAAAAGAAGATGCACAATACTGTGAGTTAATTTCGGAACGCAGCCTTGGCTGCCCGGTAGTTTAGGAACCCACACATTTCTGTTAGAGCCGTGATACAAGAAACGCTTCTGTGCCTCTTTTCCCGCTTAAAGTTGCATACCGCAAACGAACTGTAACGCGATTCAGTTTGCTTGGAAGCATTTTTTGGGATACGATCTTGACTTATTGTTCCAGTTATAATTGATCAGTGATAAGAAACGATGAAGGATTATTGACGACTAAGGATGTATGGCGGTCAGTCCAATTCATCGAGTTGACGCATCGATACTTTTAACTGTTTTCTTAAATCCGCGTTTTCTATGGGCGCTGGTAGTAACTCGATGGAATATGTGATTTTTCGCACCGTACACCATTTTACAGTGCAAGTAAGCATCATCAATCAAACAATTTGTTAAATATACAAATTATATATATAATGGATTATTATTTTCTACATTAGGTTATATTTGTTTAATGGCGTTAATAGGAAAGTAATCCATGTAATTAACCGTTCGAGTACTAGCAGCACTGCCAAAAAAAAGCGACTTTGTTGAAACCAGTTCGTTGAAACTCGTGCTTTGGACAAGACTGTTGATGACCAATTAATAATGACGACTAGTGACTAGGTTAGTGCATATTTAATTATATATATTTAAATATTCAAAGTTTTTGAATATTTAGTTCATATTTTATTTAATAGTATGTATAATTAACCTCAAAACAGTCAACTAGCAGTATCATATTTGTATACAAAAAAAAAAAAAAAAAAAGTTCATGTATTTACGGATCCCACCTTTTATGAGTAAAATTTAACAAATTTTTTTGATTAATATAAGTTCGTATAACGTGAATGAATAGAAATTCTTCTCGAGTCAATTAAATCAATGACATTCAATGATTTAGATGTGTCTACTGAAGAGAAAGTTATTATTTAACTATTTTCCTTAGGCAAGATTTCTTATAAAATTCTTCGTTATAGCTTTTAATGTAATATATAACTGATGATTGTGACAAATTAGGAGCATTGAAGTGATTATTTTAACATTTTTTTAGTACACTCGGAGAAAAACTTTTGAACTTGCTTTTTAACCTAAATATAGTTTTGTTTGTTTTTAAAAACATCAACTATTTTTCATAACCGAAACTATTAATTACAGTATTATTAAACGTATGAAAAATAATGTAAAATAAAAAAAATATAAATTATAATGAAATATAAATGTACATTGTCAAGTAATGTCCATTTATTCTTAAGTATCTGAATGAGATTTAACAATTTTTTTTAATAAGTTAATGAACATTTCCATATGGTTAAGGTAACTTTTACTTAAATTTACTTTTAATAAACTTCATAATTGGAGTGAAATGTAACATTTTTCTTCTAGGTGTACCAATTATGTTTATTACAATGTTTTATTTCAGCTCTTATATAACTAAGTTAAATAATACTACAATATTTCCATACATAATGTCGAAAAATGAAATGGGTTATTGGGAAAATAATCATTTATTTTCCTTGATTTGGAAGAAAAATTAACAAACGCTGCCAAATTGAAAACGTCAGTAATCAAAGAAAGTAAAGCATAATTAAACTAATTCCAAATAAAAGATACCGGGAATCGCAAAATAAAAGAAATTATTAGGACAACCTGCAACAAGTCCAGGCTGGGGGACGGGGGTTTGGGGGGGTGTGGGAGATTAGGATTTTATGCGGATCTCTCAGAGTTGCTATGACGTCATAGTTACAAAATTACGAGCAGAACCATTTACGAACTGTTTCGTAAGTCGACGGAAAATGTCGTCATACACCTCTCCATGTGTATACACCTATTTATGTGCATTTGTGGCTTACCCGAAATCCGCGCTGCACCATCGACATGTGTCAGTGCTGCCGCTAGTTACAGCGCTGTCCAATATTAGCCGACGAGCATCTGCACGGCTAACTGTGTTAATGTCTGCAAAAATCATAAAATATCTTTTCTCTAAATACATGGTTAGAGAAAACAAATTATATGATAAACCTAGAAATCTAGACGCTTTACATTTTTTTTCTTTTTTCTCTTTTTTTTTTGTTTTTTTACTTTTATCCCCTTTAATATCTGTTCGACTAGTATTTTGTTTGAAAATTTAACGAGGTTCACGACCTTCCTATCAGAGTTGTTGACACATTATCACTCGTCAAAGACATTACTTGTCAATGCCAATGTCACGTGAATTGAGTGAAAAATAATTGGAGTGAATCGGATAAATGTGCTGGTTGCCATATCAGCATAATTTGTCTACGCTTGACGCTAATTAAAAAAGAAGTGATACCGCGCGTCCGTCCCCTCGAACCGTTCAATTTGATATTTAGCAAGAAAGAAGTGGCCATTCTGCTCATAACATATGGCCTCAGTTAACAAAAAACATATGACCCGCTCTCTCGGTACTTTTTCAATTAGGCAGCGTTCTGTGACTTTAGCATGTTCGAATCAGCGATTCAAGTGCTGATGTGAAACGTGTGGTGGTCAATTGTTTCTTGGAAACGGCGATATTAATTATACGCTCGTCGTGTTATAGTCGGTGACTCACAACATTACGGTCGATTATAAATTAACCTGATTAAGGGTGATCGAGCAGATGTAAAGCTTACCTTGCTAGACGGGAATACCTTCGGAGTGGAAAAGGACCCGTTGCGAAACACAGCTCTACGGTACCAGCGTAGCCCGGCCTCGAATTTCCCACTCTCTCACTCACCTCCTTGTTACATTTTAACTGAAAACCAATCATTTTATTGTATTTTATTTTCTTTCATAACTAAAATTCCACTTGTTTGTCGCAATTGAATTCTTTTGCATTTGAGGAATAGATTGCAGTATTGAATTTATAGTTTTCACACAAATTAGTCTGACTCATGGCAATGAAAGGAAGAGAAAAAGGGGATGCGAATTGAATTAGATTAAATTTGGGATTACATTCAACAAGTGTGCACTGTAAATTTAAATAAAGGAGAAATCAGGTTGTAGAAGAAAGTACACATCTTATGCTTCTTCATATTTATATCATTTATGTTCCACAAATCATTGCACAAGTCCTTTATTTTATTTGTTTCTTTCTATTGTTTGGCATTGTTTTCAATGCAACTGTTGGGAATATCTGCTAACCAAAAAAGTGAAAATATTAAAATACTTTGTCTTCTAAAAGTATGATCATTAACAACGAATCGTTTTATATAATACATAAATGTATACTTTTGTTTATGTTTATTGGGAAATCAAATGTGAAAGTTTTCCACTGATCAACTTTGATTTTTGAATAGTTACATTCTAGAATATAACGGTTATATAAAGTAATATTAAGAATATTATTATGCAACACTTTCTATACTGATGTAGAGTTTCATTTGAATTTTCTTTCTTTCATTGTCAACTTTAACATATATAATTAATGAGGCGAAATAGACAATTCAATTAGTCCACGTTATAAGTTTTTTTTTGTACCTTTTGAAAGGGTACTCAAATCTGTAATTATTTGCCACTGAATATTGTCGAATGACCAATTAAGTTGGGATTGAAATAACTGTAATATCGTCGCCACGTGTAAAAAATATATGATTTAATGCAATAAGCTCGTGAAAAACATTCGGATCGTGAGATACGGCGATAATTATAACAAGTTAATGACAACGATGCATAATCTGATTCACGTAACTTTATGGCAATGCAATCTGTCCAACAGATCTTGAGCCAGGATAAATATTAATCGTAATTGATCGAGATGCTTTTGTTCAAACAAATTATAGTAACTTGACAAACAAATCAACAGGATGTCATTTTTTATCACATGCTTTTTGACATTTTTTGTCATGACAATTGTTTAAATAAATTCACTGCAAACATTCCATATAAATTGCATAGATTAAAGCGCGCATCTTCAAAGTGTTTTCATTTCAATTAGTTTTTATTTTATTATTTTATTGCTGTTGTACTCTAGTTAAATAATTGCGACGAAAATAGGTATTATTTGAAAAGACTTACTAAAATATGTTGCGAGTGAACACATATGATACCGAGGATGATTGTTAGAGGCGGGGCCAACAATAACCCGGCGTGTTTGAATGCATCACCCAAGGCAAATATTCCAGAACCAACGTTGCCTTTAAAGTGGTGCGTAAGGGTTTCTATGTACCTTTAAAGGACCATAAAAATCATTCATCATTTTCAAAGAACTTTAATCATTTGGGGAAAAAAAGATTTTTCTACTCAAAAGAAAATTAATGAATAAAAATGAAAAAAAAAACAAGAATAAACAAAGAAAACATATTTGTCTTTATAATTTATATTGTTTAACGTTGGGAACAAGTTAGTCTGGCAAATGTATGGCAAAGATCTGGCAGCTGTTTTTTTTGCCGGTTCTTTGTCATACATTTGTCGAGAGTCTTGAACATTTTTGTACCGTCTTATGTAGGAAAATATGTATATTTATACTACAAGTAATATATATGAAAAAAATCTGACAATGATGGTTTAGAATTTTAATTGGTACAAGTTTAACTTTTATAAATGAATGGTAATAAGAAGATGTAAGAATTAATTCGCTTAGTTAAATTTGAATTAAGTTATTAGAGAAGGATCTTACGACGTAGGGTGTTCTGCACCAGGTCCATGCTCGGGTTCTTCGGTTGCGACCTTCTTTTCCATTTGCAGGACTAAATCCCGCGATTGAAACGCCGCATACGTGTTATCATGTCTATATCCATCAATAATCATATATTAGTATTATATATTTAATTTAAAATAAATGTTGTACAGTTATAAAGTGATATGTGCATGTGGATTAAAATAAATGTTCACTTGCAGATTAATTTAAGAAATGTTGAAATACAAAACGTAAATTTTGTTTAGGATAATTTTTATAATTACTGATACTTGCATTTACTATTATTAATTAATTAATTAATTAGTTTAATAGCGTGTGTTGTTTCATTAATACACATTGAAGGTGTTACCAGAAGCATCATTTTTTTTTTGTTAAATAATATATGCCAAGCATCATAACAATAATAAGGACAATAATAATGATAATAATAATAATGGTGGTGATAGTGAAAGCAACAGGCTTTGAATAAAACTTACTCAGTCGAGTCTTCTTTAAACTCGCCGTTCTTCATTTTTTCCGATGATTTATTGTTTGTGTGTGTAATATGCATTTCCATCTGAAACAAAATCAGAACTGTTTATTGAGTGCGCTTAAATGAGAATGTCTATATCAATGAAGGAATGCGCGCAGCTTGGTTATTGGTCGGCGCTGATAAGTAAACAATTTGTAGTGCATATTAAACACTGAAAATATGTACGAACGAACGCGTATAGATAAATTTATATCATTCAAGGTACTACGGTATACGGTATACGTTAATCGCACACGCACGCAATACCATTGACGTTTCAGCCTGATTTATCGAGTAATTACTTTGCCGAGCAGAAAAACGTTACGGAATGTTAATCACTGAAGGAAACGTCCGTCGAGTTTCAGTCTATTTTCATAAATACCGTAAAACCTTTGCCACCCGATCGGGCAACACATTTTTACAATTCTGTCGCTAAACATTGATTACGTTACGTTTGTTCTCAAACAATATTATATCATTGCGTAAAAAGTCCGCGAGAGGGAAACTGTCGAAAATAAATGATCTAACTTGTTTCGCAAATGAAAAGTAATAAAATTTAATAGATGAATAATCGTTAATAATATGGTTTGCGTTGGTAAACGGAGCAACAAAATGCTCGCTCGTGCGTTTTTAAAATTAAATCAATGTCAGCTTGGTACTGTGAGAAATTATTTGATGGTTAAAGTAAGTCTTGCTTCGGGGGGTTTGATAAATTGAGAGGTGCGCGCGGTATCGAAGGAGCGGCGACGCGATTGCCGGGCCAAGTCGACGATCTTTCGCGTAGCCGCGCGCGCGCATTTCGTCTTGGCCGATAAATAAAGACGAGGCGAATTTTAGAAAAGAAATGAATGAACGTGTAGAAATTCTGCTTGGTCAAGCTCCAACATTTCCCCAGCCAAATCGTCTGCCGTGTCTCAAATTTCGCATCACTTGGAACGTCCGTGGTCTTGAAAGGAAACGAAACGGCAATTTTTCCCTTCGCTTTCCTCCTAATATAAACGCATTTTACAATTAAATAAAAGTATTATTGTAATTGCATTAATTTGATTTCACCAGGACTTTGTTATTCGTCAATAGACTTGGTCAAATCATTTCGACATCTCAAGTATAGTGAAAGAAATTTATCAGCAGTTTCTTGATAAGTTAAAATCGGGATTGCATTACTTTTACTTTTAATATTATCTAGTATTTTAAAGAAATATTAGAGAAAATGTAACCAAGATGAATAGAACTTGTTATCTCACAGCTCATCAGTCGTGTCTCTTACCACCACTTAGTTTTTCATGCCACTTAGAAATATGGCTCTTATTTGACAAATATTCGTGACTGGAGAATTTAAGCCACGCCCCGCCCCTTTCACGATCGCACTGGAATTTGACAAAGACCAATATATTTCCAGAAGGTGGCGTGGCATAGGCTTAGACAATCAAAGTGCGCGAGTGATGATTGTGAGACTACTATTTTTTTCTAATATCTCTTTAAAATACTACGACATATTATAAGAAATGCTATATATGCACACATATAGCATAAACTAGTATTGTTGTATAAGTAAGTTTATCCGTTTAGAATCTATTTGCAATTTTTTTGTCATATTTGTTTGTCATTGTACCATATTATATCATATTAAACGTGTTATATAAGCAAAGACCGTGCGCGAGAGAAAACTGTATTCTTCGCCAAATTAAATTGTTGGCACGTCTCGCGGGTTAAAATAATTCCAATTATTATTAATTCAGCGTTAGTTTTCTTCGTGTAAGCTAACAATTTACTGAAACAAAAGGACAATTTGTTGACTGGGGCGTTATCATCTCTGCAAACTATTCCCAAGACTATTACCACGATAGAATTAATTTCCTAGCAAAACATTTAACATGCCAATAAAGGTCATTATTCGTCGTCGACGAAAATGAATCAATTGAAATGACGAATTGCAGTTGATGCCACCTCGTGGTACCTACGGGGCGAGTCGGGCGAGTCGATGATTATATTTAGCTCGAGTTAATTCAGCGTATTATCATGGAAGCAGGGGCAATTCTTCCGCGCAATTCTTTCAACCGAGAAGGTCACTCGTATTAGCGGCCGAAATTTCGCGCGCATCATCTTTTCAGCCGCTCGTTAAGGGCGCGTTAAATCGTTCGATTTCAATGAACGCATGGTCAATACCAGCCGCGTCGTGCCAACCTTTCAAAATCACCTCTGTCGTGATTCGTACAAATGCCACAGCTTGTCCTCTTAATTCGTATCAATAGTACTTTGTGCATCTTAAAGCCCGCAAAAGGACTCGAGCCACCGGTATCTAATCACCAATCATACACCGAATCGAGAGAGCAAATGTTAACATTGAAATATTTTATCTCAAGCACAGCATTGTTTACGGATTAGTAATTAATTAACCTCGAATTTTGTGCAATCCAATTATCTCACAAAGTCAAATATTTTCTTTATCGGGGGAATAAAACCCGTCTCACCCGGCTTTTCGATAAGTCATCATTTCGTTATTTTTTTTTAAACTGATTTTCATTGTTTATTTATTCGATTGTTCACCGAAGAGAAATTTGTACGATCCACGAACACTGTGCTTTTATTCGAATTATATCTCAATATTTATATCTTATATTTTTAAAAGCAAAAATGATGCTTTAATCTTTCTGACTTGAACTTATTTATGTTCCTGATCAATAATTTTAAGTAATTAAAAGAAACGTGTTATATAACGGAACTTTACTAACAACAACAACATCGATCATTAGATCGAGCAACTTTATTGTGCTGGGATAATAATTTTTATCGTGTGGTATTATGACTTTTTGTTGAGCTACGTCAACTATCTAACACAATTGTAATGACGAGTAAAGTAGATTTTAACTGGAAATGTTTTTTTTCTGTACAAATGAGAAATGTCACTTGTCGAGATATTAATTCAACTACGAAGCGTAGTTAAATTTCTCCCAGTGCCACCAACAAATTTCTCTCAGTGGCATATATTGTGTTAAAAATGCTTAGAAAAATGGCAAAATATTGTCATCCTTTTTCAAAGCATCGTTCCAACGCAATACATGTCAGTTTTCTTTCAGTTGACACGAAACACGTGTTAATTTATTCTACCATTTTTTTGTCTTTTTCACGCTTATCATAGTGTGAGAAATTATCGGTTATTCTCGGTGTGTGTTTTATAGAAAGGCGTGTTTTGACTCGGTGACGTAACGGCGTCAATTAGAAATATTGCAATAATGCACGGGAGCTATTATTTTACACTTTACGTTTATTTTAGACGGCACACTCCGATGCTCTGTATACATTCGCCTACATCGCAGACGAATCTATCTTTAACCCACGGGCAACGCTAACTTCTGCATTTATGCGTTTCGAGTTCGACGAACGAGAATGTCCCACAATTTTCGACGCCCCTAATTCCAACTAGCGTCGTCGCTTCGATGCCGAAATCACCGCGGAATTTTCGCTCTTCCCCTCCTTCCCCCCCACACACACACCCCCCAATTCCAATCGAAGAAGCGCCATCATTGCGGCTGCCTCGCAAATAGCGATTCAATTTTGTTAATGTTTCTTATTACCGAGTGATTAAAACGGGCGTCTCCGCGCCAATTATTCAGTTTCAGTCTGATCCGTTAGCAGATTTTCCTTGAACTGCTTTGAAAAGGAAAAAAATGCCCGTAAATATATCCACAATACGATTTGAAACACATTTCAATTATTCACGGAGAAAAATGTTTAGTTGTGTTAACCAAACATTTGTTTCTTTTTTAGCTGACCAAAATTTTTAGTTGAAATAACCAAATATGTTGGTCAGAATGTTTTTTAGTTACTTCAAACAATAATTTGGTTATTTTAACTAAAAATTTTGGTCAGCTAAAAAAGAAACAAATGTTTGGTTAACATGTCTGTTGTATTTTCATGTCTAACTCATAGGGTTTCAGTACTAACATTTCTAACTGAACTTTACTTAAACCTATCTCTTTGTGTACAGTATTATCTCTTTGTGTATAGTATTGCAATTCCAGATGTAATTTATGATATACAGGATTGAACTGAAAGTATATCCTGTACATGAATTTATTGCCAACTATACAATACATTTTTCTCAGTGTATTATGAGTTAGTTTAGTTGTTTATATAAGAGTATAACAAGTACATTGAAAAGAAAAGTTGTACTAAAGCTTTAAGTTTAATATGCATAAAACTATTGACATTTCTAATATATATATATTTTTTAATCGGCATCAAAAATAGTAATTTATATTTCTTTGTCCTCAATGATAATTAGCTGGTGCATTGAAAAGAATTCTTGAAAAAATTCTTTACGTGATCCGTTATTATAAAATATAGTAATTGATGTAATTCAATTTATTGGGATTATCTATGACATCAGTCGTTGATGACAATATATATGAAACATGTTTTCTTCAGAACTTGTGTAAATTAAGATAGCCGAAGGTAGTTAAATATTTACTGCTATTAGTGTGTTTAGATATATCAATGTATAATTATATCGGTATTTTGAAGTGCATCGATATTTCGAAATTCAATAGCTTAAGGTATATCGATGTTTTGTCATATATTGACATAAGTCGTTACTTTGCGATAAAATAATATTTCAAGATATATCGATAATTAAAGATAAATCAAAAGTTCTGACGCCAGAATTTTCAGGAAAAACAAAGTATTCAATGTTTCCCTTTTTTTACTTTAATATAGTCATAATTTGATTTCAACTTTTAAATAGTGTAACAAGTAATTATTTTTCACTTTTCACCCTAATAACATCTGATTTTTTTATTTCCAATCTTATATTATAAATCGTAAATGGATTTACGTTAAATTTATTAATTCCAAGACACATAGTCCGAGGACTAAATTGAAATTATTTGTAAAAATGTAGACGTATTATATTTTATTTTAAGTGCTTTACTTGGAACAGTAAATATATATCGTGCACGTTACGCATTTTAATGAAAACCACTTGTTTCCCTGACAGGAATAAAATACAAAAAATTATCGCGTTTCGCGTTAATTAGACAATATGATTGTATTATGTAAAAAAAAAAAGAATGAAAATTATATTGCACCACGACAAAATATCCGAGACAAAAATAACAAAATTTTATTGCTTTTATTTTTGATTTTACTGCCATTAATTTTTTTGTTCATTGAAAGTAATGTTATATTTGTTTAAATTATACGGTGTCGAGTAGAAAAAGGGAAACAAAATCTTGGGACACAATTTGAAATTGACCCCGGTAATTATTTTGCATTTAAATAGCTCGCGATACACTCAGAAAAAAAATATACTTACTTTAAGAAACCTGTACAAAGAAAATATTCCTATTAAAACTAATAGAAAATCTATTAAAAATAAGAATATTCAGTTAATATACAATAGATTAAGGTTTTTATATTAAAAGGAATTTCATTTTATAATAAAACTTATTTCAGATAACAC
>JABFPN010004746.1:0-14480 GCA_022817305.1 Leptoteleia sp. ZL-2020 | reverse complement strand
CACATTGCGTACGAAGTGTTCTTCGCATTCTATTTCTTCTCGTGTTAATAATTGTTGAGTTGGGATATTTTCGATTTCCCAAAATTGCCTCAATGTGAGATCTAGTTTGTCCCATACGTTTGTGTGATAAACGGTTAGCTTTTTCTTGTGCTGTTTTTGCATGTCGATAGGACCAGAAATCATCCAACCTAATTTCGTTTGTTGCATAATCGGTCCCTTCGGATGTGCACTCTTCAATCCCGGCAGGATGATTTGTGAATAACTATCCGAGCCGAGTAATATCTGTTCCTTTTCGGTTTTGCAGAATCTTGGATCTGCGTGTTTTAGATCTTTGAATTGTTTAGGTAATTCACATCTCGTTGTTGGTGGTTGATAATTGCTGATTCTTTTTAGTACATATGCTTCGACTGAGAGAGCAGGCGCTGTCTCGTCGTATGCACTAAATCTAAGTTGTACTCGACTTTTAGTTCGTCCAGCTGGGTTACCTCCGACTCCAGAGAGGACGATGTTTATTTTCTCTTCGTTGATATGGAGCATTTCGATAGCGGTTGCTGATATAAAGCTAGATTCTGATTTTGATCGATCAGTGCTCTAACTATCAGGTTCTGCCCCTGATCATTGTAGATTTATATTAATGCGGTCGCTAACAGGACATTTTTAGGCATTGCGCTCATTACATGGGAGCAATGAGTGGTGGGGTTATTGTTAGCGGTTTCACTTTGTATTGTTACTTTTTGAGTGGTAGTTTCGCGATTTGGATTATTTTCCCTATGTAGTAGAGTGTGGTGCTTCTTGCCACATTCCTTGCAGGAGTTCCTGCTTGAGCAATCTGCGTAGCGGTGTATGCCACTCAAACAATTGAAACATAATTTACTGTCTCGCACTATTCGCTGACGTGCTTTGCGAGCTGGGTCCCTTGAATAGGAAGTATCGTTTGCGTTCAAACGTTTGTTTTCTTTGGGAGAGGCAATTGCGTTGTGTACTCGTAGAATTTCCGAATTTTGTTTCGAGCGCGAAGATAGAGCTAGAAGAGTGCAAATTTTCTTGTCCAAGAAAGTAGTTATTTGCTCGAAAGAGGGAAATTCTCGACTATTTCCTTGAGATGTTTCCCATTCTCTATACAATGTTGATTCAAACTTATTTGCGATAATAACTGTCAGAATTTGATCCCGCGCCTCTACTGGAGATCCCAGTTTGCTAAGTGAGGATAGGGTTTGCGTTATGGAATTGACAGTGTCCTGCAGTTTTTGCAGTTTGTCTCCTTCCAATTTGGGTATATTAAGTAATTTGTTCAAATGCGTGTTTATGATAACCCTTTTATTCTGATAATATTTATCGAGCGTAGACCTAGCGATATCGAAGTTAGCATCCTCGATCGCTAGTGACGAGATCTTTGCTTGAGCGGAGGGAACGAGACAAGAATTTAAATATTGCAATTTCTGAGCTCCACTGAGCTCAGAGTTTTTACCAATTAAGGAAAAAAACAAGTCCGAAAAATGTTGCCATTCACTAAATTGTCCGTAAAATTTAGGTATTTCCAGTAACGGGAGATTGAACTTATTTGTTCTACTCACTGGGTCAGCTACAGCTAATGTAGAGTTAGCTGTCGGAGAGCCTAGTGCATTTGTTGAGTCTGATAACTTTCCCAATTCCCCGTTTAGGAAATCCACCGCTTCGAAATAACTTTCTCTCGCGTTTTCAAAATTTCCTTGAGAGAAATATTCGATGGTAGCCTTTTCATCTTCTGAAGTGCTCGACAACAGTTGTGCGTTAAGGTTTTCAGCATCCTTCCAGGCGTTGTCAATCAACACAAGTCGACCTTTCAATAGATGTGCCGTGAAGTTTGCTTTATCTTTTTTCTTTATGTTACTAACGCAATTTTGTATGAACTTAAATTTTTCTTCAGCGGCATTCAATAGCGTTTTGGTTTAATTCATCTTGATTACTCAAAATTTTGCGAATCTATTAATTTGTTTATTTTGCCTCTCAGTCCTTCCTCACAACCCTACCAACCTCACATCCGGCTCGAAGGACCATTAAATGTTGGCGCGACTGCCAACAGCGTTTTGCCAGTGGTGAGGGGAGTGTGATAGGGAGTTGACCGAAGGCTAAGATGTTAAATGTAGTAAATGCTTTAACAAATTAATATACACGAGGGGGAAGAGGGGCCTCTCCTCCTGTCGGCAGGATCGAATAATAAAGTGTTATTCTCACAGTGCGCATTGTATTATTTACCCCGTGACCCGTTTAATTAATAAGGCAAGCGTCCCCCCATATTCCGAACGATGTCCGTCGCGTCCGTCCCTGTCCCAGTCCTGTCCCCGTTCGATGAGGCTCGGCCCCCGGTTTTGCTTGTTCCGCACTTCCGGCACCCTAAAGGTGCGCCCCGTTGATGGCATCCGCCGTGGGATGCCATCCCGTACACCCGAGGGTCAAGAGGACCCACCCGTAACCCGTTTGATTAGATTTAGATCCTCGGCCGCTGGCGGTCAAGCGGCCTGGCGCCCAAACTACCCGGGACGCCAGCGACCGGTGGTCCCCACTACGCCCATGCCGCCGGCTAGCGGCGGCTACCGTGTTACATGGCGCCCAACGTGGGGCCGCCGTTCAGTCGGTACCCGGTGGCCCGGAGTAAGTTTTCGTTAATTTTATTCTTTCCTCGTTCTTTTCTTTTTCTCTTTGTTTTTTTGTGTTGTTTTTTTGCTGATGTTTGCCTCCTTAATTTCGTTTTGCTTAGACTATTTTGATTATTGTTCCCATCGCGGATTCTTCCTCCCTGCTTTTCACCCTACAAATCGGGGATTGGGTAACCCAGCTCGAACCCGGCGAGTTGATCCGCCACCTCGTCCAACGACGCCTGACCACCCAGAGCACCCTGGGGGTCCTGCGAGACCGCTTGGGCCGCTCCCATATGGAGCGCTAATTGGGCTACCCTCACCAGTTGGAGGCGGCCGACTACAGCTCCAACCCGGCCCGTGACCGGGACCAGTTCGGGATGCCGAGGGTCCGTCCCGATCCCAATGTCCCCGTCCTCGACTCGATTGACCAGGAGATCGCCGAGTGGGAGCCTTCCCCGGGGGCTCCCTTAGATATAATGAGGGACCTGTCCTTGGGCCCAGCCTCCCCCCGGCACCCGAGGGGAGACGCGACGCGAAAGGAAATCCCCCCCTGAAGAGGGGGCGGCAACTGCCAGACCCACCGCACTCCGCTCCGGGGTATACGAACCAGCTCAGACCGATCCGGCCCCAATCGGGCCGGTTTCCGCACCAACCCCCGGCCGGATCCGTTTCTCCGACGTGGGGGCCTGCTCCTCCCGTCGCGCCCCACCGGGTGCTCCTGTCCTGAACGACCGAACCACCTTCGCTAGCTTAGCGGACTTCGTGCGTCCCGACGCCCGGGAAACTCACCGGGGCTGGAGGCTGACCTTCGGTGGGGCCGGCGGTCCCCTCGTGGAAGATTTCCTCCTCCAGCTGGAGGACCTCCGCCGCAGGACCGGGATATCTGACCAGGACCTTTTCAACTCCTTGTCCGACCTCCTCGCGGGCCAGGCCAAGAACTGGTATTACTTAGAACGGGAGAAATGGGGCGAGTGGCCGGATTTCGTGACGGATTTCCGCCCGAAGTACGAGGACGACGAGCGCCCTGAGAAGGCTCGTCGTGAGATAGGCCGCAGGACCCAGGGCCGCGACGAGGACTTCCAAGATTTCCTGGTTTCGTTTAGGCGACTCCTATCGTTCCTGCGAACCCCGATGCCCCGCGAGGCCCAACTCTCCCTCGCCTACGACCACCTTCGCCCCGAGTACCACCTCCGGTTCACCCAGGATCAATTCCGCTCGTTCCGTGAGCTGGAACAGTTGGGCACGCTCGTAGAGCGACAAGAACAAGCGCGCCAGCGTTACCAACCACCTCCCCCGGCCTCTGAGGCAGAGTTCCCGGAACTCGCCTACCACCCCAAGTCAGCACCAAGGCCCCAGAGTTCTAGGCCTTCTGGCCGTACCTTCCCGAGACCCTGCCACCCGCCGGCGGAGAACCCTCTCCGACCTACCCGACCCCGCGATAGGGGCCCGACCAGCACAAACCCCTTCCTGCCACCCAGCGCGCCCTCCTGCTACAATTGCCACCGCACGGGACATTTCCAGAGGGAGTGCCCTGAACACCGACATGCTGGCTATTTTACTCGCTCCTGGAAGGCACCTCGTGGTCGACCTGCCCCCGATGCCTGACGAGGGCGGGAAACGCCCCCGGCAGCGCCTGAATCCGGGCCGGCCCGCTGCCAACCCTGAACTCTCCCCCGACCCGGAAGATAAAGGCCGGAAGATAAATGCTGCCTGCGTCTGCGGGTTAGGGGCCGGGCCTTAGAGGCCCTGGTTGACACCGGCTCCACCCGATCCTACCTTGGCCCAGTCGCGGCCTCCCGTTTATCCCTACCAGAGACCCCACCACCCTGGGGAGGTGCCCTACGTCACCCTGCCCGACGGATCCCGCGCCCCCGTGACCGGCGAACACACCCTCCCTGTGCAGTTTAACGGCCGGCGAGTACACCTCACCTTTAGTGTGGCGCCGGCGCTGCAATATGAGTCGATTCTGGGGGTGGATTCCCTGACCGACGTGCAGGCCGCCATCTCATTCTCCCAGGCCGGATGGCAGGTCCACCTCCCCGACCCGAACGGCTCCCCGGAGATGGGCGCTCCTCTATTGCCCCGAGCGCGCCCCGAACTTTGCGGTCTCCAAGAGGCCAAGCCCCGCGAAAGGGAGGCCCTCCAAGCTCTGCTCGATGAACTCCTCGTTCACGAGCCCCCGTCCCCACTTTTCCGTACCCCCCTAATAGAGCACCATATTTCCCTGAAAGACGACCGGCCAATAAGACAATGTGTCCGGCCCGAGTCCCCGAAAGTCATGGAGGCCATTCGGGGAGCTGGGAATGCACGGCTTTTTCTGTGCCCCAGATGGGCCTTTTTCAGTTTACCCGCATGCCCTACGGGATCGCCGGAGCCCCCGCCACCTTCCAGCGCTTGCTCGACCGTCTGATCGGCCCTGACATGGCCACCCAGGTATTTGCCTACATTGACGATATTATCATCGCCACCCCTACTTTCGATGAGCACGTGAAGTGGCTCCGCCAGGTCCTGGAGCGGATTCAGGGAGCCGGCCTGGTCATCAACCCCGATAAGTGCCACTTTAGTGTTCCCGAGTTCCATTAACTCGGTTTCAGATTCAGCCATGTCGGCCTCCGACCTGACCCGGAAAAAGTGGCCCCCGTCCTGCAGTACCCGGCCCCGCGCAACGTCAAACAGCTCCGACGTTCCCTGGGCATGGCCTCATGGTACCGGCGCTTCATCCCCGACCTGGCCACCCTTACCGAGCCCCTGACCCAACTCCTGCGCAAACGCACCCGATGGTCCTGGAGCCCCGAAGCCGACCAGGCCGTTGAAAAGATCAAGTTGCGCCTAAGCCAGGCCCCCACCCTAGTGCGGCCCGACTTCAATGCCCCCTTTCGCCTGTAGACCGACGCCAGCAGTTTCGGACTAGGCGCGGTCCTCACCCAGGTCACCAATGGTGAGGAGCTGGTGGTGGAATTCGCGAGCCGCACCCTGTGTAGGGCTGAACGCAACTATTCCGTGACGGAAAAGGAGTGCTTAGCCGTGGTCTGGGCCGTCCGGAAATTTAGGTGCTATCTCGAGGGGTACCACTTCACGGTAATTACCGACCACAGTAGCCTGACATGGCTCCACCTGCTCACCGACTCAACGGGACGCCTGGCCCGTTGGGCCCTGTTCCTCCAAGGGTACGACTACGATGTCGAGTACCGGCGGGGGGCCCTCAACCACGTCCCGATGCCCTTTCCCGCATGTACGAGGGCCACGAAGTATCCACCGTCGCCGCCACCGCCGACACCGATGGGTGGTACCTGAAGCGCGTCCGCGCCGTGCAAAACAACCCCCGGTCGGTTCCCGACTGGAAGATCGAAAACGGGCGCCTTTATCGCCACCGAACCGATCCCCTCCTCGACTTCCTGATCGGGGACCAGATGCGTGGAAAATGGCCCTTCCCGCCAAGGAACAACCCGAAGCCCTTCGCCTGGCCCACGATCCCCCCCTACCCTCGGGTCACCTCGCGGTCGATAAAACCTACGCCCGCTTGGCCCGCGAATACTATTGCCCCGGCATGTATTCCGACGTAGCCACCTACGTCCGGCAGTGCGAAACATGCGAATTAACCAAACCTTCCCAAGTCGCCCCCCCAGGTCTCATGGAGACCAAGGTCTTGGAAAAGCCGTGGCACATCGTATCCGCCGATGTCATGGGCTCGCTCCCACCCAGCAAATCCCAATACCGAGTTCGTGATCCGGGAGACGACCCGGTTCCTGGGCAGCTTGGGCATTCACCAAATGACAACCCCTCTGTACCACCCCCTGGCTAACCCCACGGTGACGACCAACCGTACGCTCAAGACCCTGATCACCGCCTACGTGGGCACAGACCACCGCGACTGGGATACCCACCTGCCCGAGTTCCAATTTGCTCTTAATACGGCCCGCCAATCATCCACCCGGTACAGTCCCGCCCTGCTCAACCTAGGCCTCGAGCCCAAGAACCATGCGGCCCCCGCATACACTCTCCCGCCGCCCTCCTCGTCCGAACTAGCCCCCGCCGATACTCCCAGGACATACGCTCCCCCCGGTCCACGCGGTGGCTTTGTCCGACCGACTCCGGCGCCTTGCCACCCTACAGGACCTCGTGATACGACACCTCGAGGAATCCTCCGAGCGGCAAGCGCGTCACTACGACGCTGACCGCCGGGACGTGCGCTACACCACAGGATCCCCGGTGCTTCGCCGCTCGCGAGTCCTCTCCTCCGGCCCCGATTACTTCGCCTCCAAGCTGGCGCCGAAGTACGAGGGCCCCTTCTGGATCCTGCGCGCCCTCTCCCAAACCGTCTTCGAGCTGCGCGACGCCTCCGGAAGGTCCGTAGGGAAAGCCCACGTGAGCAACCGGAAGCCCTACTGTCAACTCCAACTAATCCCTCCTTCAATTCCAGAGGATGCAACGTTAAAGAGAGATAGCCCTCCCGACTGGGATGACGGCCCCCATGCCGTGGGTCGACCGGCGCTATGCCAGCCGGAGAGCGACGATCGCCGATGAAGCAGTGGATCGCCGCTGTCCTCACCATCGCCCCGCCCCACCAGAGACCCCGACAACACCCGTGGCAGGACGACCAGGAACACCACGCCGGGGCGGGCTGGCCGTTCTGGGAGGCGCCGCCGACCACCAGGGGTCGGGCCTCCATCGATTCCCGCGCCAAGTCCTCGAAGGTTGCGACGGGGACGGGGAGGTCCTAGAGGTCCAAATGGAAGAGGACTGGGGCCCGGAGGAAATCGCCCCACCACCACCAAATACGGCACCGACACGAGGCCCGGCCCATACCATCTCCGCCGCTCCCCTGACACCAGCCCCAGCCTTGCCTCCCTCCGCGCCGGCGCAACCCCCGGTCACCTCCATCCGTCTCCCCCGGCGATACCCGCTATGCCAGCCCGAGGAGGAGGAAGAGGGCGTATGGCGGAACGACCTACCCTTCGTCAGCCCCGACCAGCTGGCCCCTCTCCCCTGATGTCCCTGCCCCTGCGTGCCCTCGGGGTATTCCTAGGCCACCAGGCGCCAACGCGCCAACCTTTCACCCGCACCCCCGCCCCTACCTTGGAGAACGCCTGGGGCAGGACAGCCAGCGAGCTCCCGCGCTCCAAAAAACCCGTAAAAGACCGACAGTACCGGTGCGGGGACTGCCTTCGTTGGGGACACCCCAGCGAGCAGTGCCCGTACCGTGGTTGGCTGGAGCTCTCGTGCCGTGTTTGCCCCGGCTTCCATCCCCGCGACGTCGTGCGCTGCCCCGTTTACCCCGACGCCCCGAACCAACATCAGTCGTTACGGGTAACCCAGGGGCCCATCCCAACTAAACCCCTGGGATGTAAGCCGCTTACATCCCAACTAAACCCCCGACGCCGTTTTAAATTAATTTCGTTTCCCTTCCCCATTATCCTTCCCTCACAACCCGAACCACCAGGACGCCAACCGGTCCCTCCCCCGGAATTCCCTCCCCACAAATCCAAGCTTGGGGGGGATTTGTAACGTGGACGCTGAACGCCCACGTAACTGACAGGTTCCCACCCGCGTAACCCCGCGTTCCCTTCCTCCACCTTTCACGAGATGCGCCGCCATGAGGCGCGGTGGATCACGGATGATCGCCGCGCACTCGCGGCACCGACCGCACGCCGCGGACCCCGGAGATGCCACGGAAGGCCCACGCTACGAATGAGCTGCTACGAAGAAGAAGAAGGCTGGCCTCCGTGGCAATTAAGTTTTTGGATCTAGGAGTGAGCTAACGAGGAACGAAAGGAAAAGAGAGATAAAGAGAGTGTAAAGGAAGGAATAAAAAGTAAAAGGAAGGAAAGGAAAGAAGGAGGTGAGGAATAGCCTAAGAATAGTAGATTGAGTAAAGACGACCAGGATGAAAGGCTTAAGGCCACGGAGGCCATGAGGAGGTAATCGGAATCGTACCGGGCCGCTGTAACGCGGCCCGGGCGAGGTGAGTGGTAACATCGCCATTAGGCGCGGCCCGCCATCTTGTCCTCTCGCACGGCTTTTGCTCGCTTGTTTTGGTTTTGAGGAATGACGCCCGCATGCTCCCGTGGATGCTTGCCTTGCTCGCGAGCCGGCCAACCCGTTTAGGCCTGCCGCGGTCCCCGCGCTTCCCCGCATTATCTGTTTTAGGTGACCGGAAGACCTCGACGACCGGCGGGCGAGGGGAAGGGCCTCTCCGCCCGTCGGCAAAAGCGGATAAAATAAAGTGTTTTCTTACTGTGCACGTGTGCGTTATTTACCCCGTGACCCGTTTTGTTAATTAGGCAAGCGTCCCCTCCCCCCCTATTTCCGAACGATGTCCGACGCGTCCGTCCCTGTCACCGTCCTGTCCCCGTTCGATAAGGATCGGCCCCCGGTTTAGCTTGGCCCGCACTTCCAGCACCCTAAAGGTGCGCCCCGTTACTGGCATCCGCCGTGGGATGCCAACCCGTACACCCGAGGGTCAAAAAGACCCACCCGTAACCCGTTAAATTAGTTTTAGATCCTCGACCGCTGGTGGTCAAGCGGCCTGGCGCCCAAACTACCCGGGACGCCAGCGACCAGTGGTCCCCGCTACGCCTTTGCCGCCGGCTAGCGGCAGCCACCGTGTTACAATGTATATATATATATATATATACGGTCTCTGAAATAATTTATTTATTATTCAAAGCACAACAAATTTTTGTCGTTTAATAGTGTTAACTTTTATTGTTTGGTATAGTTTTTATAAATATAAATTTATAGCTCCAGCATTTGCTTTATACCAACATTGAATATTTTTTGTGAAATGTTAGACTGGCGTATTTTTTATTTCTTTATATCTTTTCCTTCTAAGTGGTACACAGGATGAAGACGAATAAAAAAAAATTAACGAAAAATTGCGACTACGTGGTATTGCAATACTTGCCATATGAAAGAAATGGTGAAGGAATACTTAAAAAGTGCAAGAGCGAAAGTTGCTGCAATTGGCATCATTTTGCGAAGTAGTCTTAATGAAAAACTACTTGAGAATACTTCAAGTCATGAAATTGACATTAATTACAGAGCGTTAAACTTGAATTCGTGGGAGGAGTTCAAAACTAATACTGAAAATACTCCGACTACTTTTAATGCAGATATAAAGATTGGAAAACCGATCATTGACAGTGCAACAACTTTCGTTGGTACCCGTGCTGCGAATGGAAATAATTGCATGGATTCTATAATAAATGCAATGAAAAATTTAGAGTCACCAACCAACCGTAAAGAGTGCTATGATAGATTCAAAGTTATTGATAATGCGTCGTCTCCAAAAAATATTGTAGCGCTTGAAAATTTAGTTACACAAACAGTAAGTAGTAGATGCAGTGGACTCTCGAATGCATCTGAATATTCGGCAAAGAGTAACTCTCAGTGTCAGAAATTGATACAAGAGAAGATGTTATCGATTTTCAGACAGAGATGTTAGGCACATCTGTCAATTTCACTTATGAAAACTGCTTTTCGGTGCGTCAACAATGCGATGAGTCCTTGAAATTAAAAATCAGATTAATGATTTATTCGCGCTAGGAAAATTTAATTTGAGAAAATGGTCGAGTAACTCGATTGAACTGCTGAAATCGATACCGCAAAGCGACCATTAACAAATCAAGGTTGTGATACCGCTTCATGGACTCCGATGATAATCCACACCTTGATCCAAAAATTTGATTCATGTCTACTCCGAGAATGGGAAGAAAGTTTACGTGGAAAACATGAATATCCCACATAGCGCGAATTTACGGAATTTTTAGACCAGAAAATAATCACGTGGTCAGTTTTACAAACAAAGATTCAGAGTCGAGAACACTCGCCTGTAACCTCAAAAGTTAAAACTTTCCATATTTCATTCAACAGCAATGCACTTTGTTCATTTTGCCAACGCCCGCATTTCTTATATTCATGTAACAAATTTAAACACTTATCGGTGTAAGCGCGGCATGATCACCGCTTGAGAGCTAAATTATGCGTAAACTGCTTATCACCAAAACATTCTTTCCGAAATTGTCCTAGTCCTAGGACTTGTCGGAAATGTGGCAATCGCCACCATACGTTACTCCATTTTAAACCAAACCCCTCTAGTCATCCCCTTAAGGCCAAAGAGCCAAGTATCGTCCCCGTAGTTTCCAGTCCCGTGCGCCAATTCTCCTCTGATCCTTCCGCTAAACATACTCTTAACACTCACTGCAATTCTGGACCACGATCTAAACTACTCTTAGCAACTGCAGTTGTAAAAGTATATTCTCCTTTTGGAAACGTTGTCTCAGTATGAGCACTACTCGATCCTGGTTCAGAAACAACATTCATTAGCGAATCACTCGCACAATCTCTCCGATTACCTCGGAAACGCGTCAACTTCGCTGTTTCCGGTCTAGGAGATACTCAAACTAACAAAATAAAATTCGAAACTTCATTCGAAATATCCTCCACCACTAATCCGGAGGCACGCTACGCCATGGAGGCTTTTCTTCTACCACGTATCACTTCCTACTCCCCGCCACCATTTAATCCTTCTGAGTTTAACGAACTTCAGAATCTCACTCTCGCGGACCCCTATTCTACCAAAACCACGAACATCGAACTCTTAATCGGTGCCGATCAGTGGGGCCAATTCTTGCTCCGAAATATAATTCAAATATCTAAAACTAGAATTACAGCGCAAAACACGAAACTAGGCTGGGTCCTGACTGGACCCCTCGAACAACCTAAACTTTCCCGTCACTTCAACGCTCATCATTCCACACTCAAATAAAAGAGTCTCTCCAAAACCATGGGAGAATCGAAGAGGTTCCTGCAACTGAGAAGGAATCTCGCGACGAAGATGCTAGAGATCAATTCCTCCAAACGACATACAAACGCGGCGAGACTGGTCGATTTTGGGGAAAACTCCCGTTTATTTCTGAGGAAGCTAAGTCGAATCTCGGTGAATCTCGTGGAATCGCCTTAGCATCCCTCCGCCACTCTCGAAATCGATTATCAAAGTCGCCAGAATTACGCGATAAATATGATGCTTGTCTCTCTGAACTTGAGATGCTCGGGCACAGGACTAAACTGTCACCCAAATTTGAGAGTCAAGCAAATTTGGTGGATTTACCACACCATAATGGGAACACTTATTCCCAAGTTAGAGAAATTCTCTACAATGTGCACGCGGATCGAGGCCTGTCACCGCTCCCGTCCGTTAGTTACCTTAAAAGACGATCCGGGAAGCTTACAGCTCTCATGCCAGGGCCCCTTTTAACGGGCACAAAACTCTATAATTACCCGTTGTAAATCACATAACCGCGAGCCAAACCATCGATTCATAACAATTATATATTCCGCTTATTTACTCACATCTGTCTTTCCATTTTTTTCTTTTCTTTTTTTGCATATTTCGAAAACAGCTATCTATGGGAAGACTCCCTTTCTGGAGAAAAGGTGATGTTCTTTTGAACGTTCAAACAACGTTCAACCGAGGGGGAGTGTTGGCGATCAGAACGTCCACATATCTCAAACTTTCAGTATGACATTCTCCCTTTCATTCAAAGTAAAATAATAGTTGTTTTTCTCTTAAAATATTACAGATTTACGTCATCATACTAATTTTAACTTTAATTATTGTTTGCGATCATAGCGTTCACCCGCCTCCTCAAAATTCAGACGAACGTGTCGTCCACACATCGCCGATTGTCCAGCGTGGCGTCCAACGCCGACGTCCACGCGGTAAGAGTGGGGAGGCGCCTTTATAAGCGCGCGCTCCGCGCCAGCAGAAACAGATGGCACGAAGACTTCGTACCGCTCACATCTCCCGAGATATTACGGGATACCTGTACTGAGCCTAAGGTCAAACTAGTGCAGGACGGCTCTCTGAAAGATCATACTGTCTTTCATAATCTAACAGGCCAGTAAACGCCTTTCCTTCACGAAATTCTATCGGCTACCACGAGACACGGTTCTCAAGAGTAGTCCATCATCTATCTCCCAATGGCACATCAAGTCCACTCTTAACAGGGCACTAGCGCCCAGCGCTAAGGGTACACGGACGTCGTGTTTCCCTCATATAATCATTTCTTTCCTTTATTTTCAAACGTCCTTGTTGGACATTGACCAGGCAGACGTAACTGGCAAATAAATGAATATTGTTCGTAGTTTACATCTATCGTCTCTGCTTGAATATCGAACAATACCTAATAATTGAATTTGTCTTCTTATAATATTTGTATCATTAAAATATAAATTCATAACAATATTTCCATATGATTTTAAAATTATTCTTCCATTATTAAAAAGAACAGTTTAATAATATTATTAAATACTGAAATAATGTAGTACAAAAATGACGCGCCTTTTTATATTTTTATATATTATACTTTATTATAATTCTTTCAAATTATATGTAATGAAATAATTTATAAGCACTTTACAAATGTATTTCATTATTAAATGTACACGATGGTTTACGATAAACATCATGCTGTTATTGTTTTCCATTGCATTTTTAACTTTTCTACATACAATGAGATTCAATATAATTTTCGAGTATATAAAAAAAAATCCGACTGAGAATTGAACACGCGCATAACGGTACCCCAGCGTACGGCGTAAGCACCTTGACGACTGCGGCACTGAAATCTTGGAATCCACTTAAGGGGTCATGCCTACCGGCAAACTTTCAAAAAATGCATTTTTTAATTTTTACATATTTTTAATCTACGTACTTTTAAGATTTTGTGATTAAAATTTGAAAGCGATCCGATGAAAATTGACGGAGTTACAGCCTGTGAAAGACAAGCGCGCGCGGCTAGTTGCGTTGCAGCGGGAGCACTTTAAACGGGATTATCTCGAAACCACTTTTTGAAATGCGGTGACCACGATAATTGTCGAACCGATGGACCAATTGAGTTGCTTTTTTCGCAAAAATGTTCAGAAATAAATTTACTAGGGGGCAATCGTTCCATTTTATTCTACGATTAAAATAACTATTTTTTTCGAGCGGTTAAAGTCATATTTTAATGGTCAAAAAATGAACTTTTTTTCAAACAGTCGCCATTTTGGTTTTTATGATTATTTTTCAAAAATGAACGATTGCCCCCTAGATCTAAGCCTAACAATCAAGGTTCAATATCCAATTTATGTTTTAGATGAAAATTGTAGGGGGCAGCGTGGTCACCGCAACCCATGTCGAAAAAATTATCTCACAGAACCGGATGCGTAACAACATTCTATTCAATTATAAATGCATGAGAAAATTATTTTTTACTCTCTAATGTATGAACAATAAAAGCCCAAAAACGTTTTCATAAAAATTGCTGTACTTCTCGAGAAAAAAAATCCTGAAGTTATCCCATTTTTATAGGTCTGCAGGTAGGCATGACCCCTTAAGAAAATCCGCCTCTGGTATTAAAGAGTCAGCTGCAACAAATAACTTTACGTTTTAAATTGATTATTCTTAAACTTGTTAAATTATGCTTTCAATGTAATTTTAAAAACGCAAATAGCATTAACACTGGCTTGGCAAAGTTTATTCCGTTTCTTGGTCTTTACATCTGGCAATGTAGAAAAACGTCTCTCTGAATCAGCATTTGAGTATATACGAGGGTGGATTGATAAGTTTCCGGCCTGACCAAGAGATGGCGCCACTAGGCCTACCTTGAGGTGGCGTTCTATAGTACCATCCTTAGATAGCTTGTAGCTATAGTTTCAGCCCGATCGCCATGATAGTTTAGGTTTGAGGGCACACTGAACAAGACGCCTCTGTGTTTTTCTTAAAAATGGAAAAGCTGGAAAATCGTGCTGTCATCAAATACTTCTATTTGAAGGGGTTAAAGCCGAAGGAAATTAAAGAAGAGATGGACTCAACACTGG
>JABFPN010004745.1:0-14489 GCA_022817305.1 Leptoteleia sp. ZL-2020 | reverse complement strand
AGTAAAGGGGGGGGGGGGGAGATATAGGTAGCTCGGTGCAGAAATTAATATCGCCCTGTGGCGCCAGTCGCGCGCGTATATATATATATATATATATACCAAGAGGGACACTCGGGAAAAGCGGCTATATAGAGAGAAAGCGCTTCTCGGACACGTTCCTCATTCCCGTGTTCTTCTACCTACGATTGTGCGCCCCTTTTCCCCGGTACCCCGCGTCACGATTCAACCCCAAAAGGCTGGTGGCGGACCAGGCGCTGGCGCGCGAGCGAGACGGAGTGCCGGGTGGGAAGGGGGGGGGGATGTTGAGTTCTATCTCGAGGGTTCGAACGAGAACGCCAGAGCCGGAGAGAGGGAGAGAGACGGCGGCCGTTGGTGGGACGAGGACGGCCGGCCCAGAGAGGCTTTGTAATATAGGATGGCCTGTACGCTGAAACGAGTCTCAACCACCCCTTCGTTTTACACACACAGTTACGGTCGCGGATGGTACGTGTGCACCCAGACACGGCAGAGGCGCTCGTTTACACGCACCCAGACACTCGCGCGTTTTTGTTCGCAAGCCAATGCGAACGACGACGACGACGACGACAACGACGACAACGGCGACGTCGGCGTCGACCCTTTTACCAGAAGATACGGGTTTTGCCTCGGATCCGAGGCATTTTTTATACTCTTATCTAGGCTAACCCACGGGAACTCGAGTGAGCAAAGCGGGGCGCGCGCGAAGAAAGCTCTGCCGCGCTCCACCGTGCACTTTCAAACATTCGGCTCCGGGGCCGCAGTCATCTACAAATGATTCATACCGGGTTTTTGTCCGCGGACTCACAATGCTGCGTCTTCGGCAAAGGGCGCCTTGATCTTGCGCGACAGGGATTTCTCGCGTTAAAGAGCCCGAAAATGACTGTTTAATGAATCATTCCTTTGGTCCGGGGCCTTATTCAAGGGGATGGACTGGTTTCCTTCTTAGTTTCCATTTGGATGCGGGTTCGCTTGCGTAGATGGGCTTTTTACAAATGTCGAATTAAGAAGAATTTTGGAAGAGAACATTTTTATTTTCTTAGAGAATTGTTAATTTTTATATAAAAATTGATAAACACGGTTAAGAATCTTGTTATATCGTAACTTTTACTGTATACCTCTCATATTGACTTGACTATCTTTAAAGTGTCTATAAGACTTTACACATCTAACTCAGTCGATATTTAAAAATAGGTTACCATCTAGGATAAAAATACTTCAAATTTATTAATTGAACTTGCTTCTAATGTAGACCTTAAATTTTTTATTAATAATGTGAGTAAGTAATTAAAACGTTCATAGAATTAACGGTAAAAAGGTAAAAGTTCGAAATTCTAAATTAAAAATTAATAAAAAGGTCAAAAACTGTATCTAAATATCATTACAATCAAAACAAACAATGGAATAAAGTGCACTGATTGATAACTAAAAATATTAAAAATACGCACGGATCATATATTATTCAAAATTTTAGTTCAACTGAATTTTTGTTTGGTGTAACTGAGGATGCTTTTGAAAGCACACAGCGAACGAGGGAACATTAAATTTGTTAGTCCAGCAAACATTGACACTAAAGTTCAACTCGGTTACCCCACTCGAGATAAAGATTCCGTCAAGCGGAATGTTGCGCGGGAAATAAATGACCAACTTTTTGCCGTGGTAGTTCGCGGATTTTGCGGGGCCGGCAGGGCGAACAAAAAAAAAAGGAACAAAGATTCGGCGTAGCGTGTGAGCGCTCGGTTATTTAGTCACCTTGAGGCGATCTCCGCGCGAAAACGAGAGCGCAATTTGAATTGCTGAAGCGTACCGGTCGATCGATTCTCGTCAGCGCGAAATTGTTAAAAATCCACCGCCGAACGGTATATTTTCAAAATCAAATATTTATTCTAAGGCCGCGGGAGGTCGTGCCAAAAATGCAAATGCACCACTGCTATTGTCGACGGCGACATCCTTCTAAATGTTCATTTGAAATATCTTGAATAATGTAAAGCGATCGATCCTCGCAAGACACCCTTGGCGCTGTTATGATTCCATATTCAATTGCCAAAAAAATCATACAGTTTCGCCGCGTAAGTGTGAGAAGAATTCGCACTGACCGGTCTGGTGAAAACCAACCAAAAGCTCCGAAAAACGTGTTCTTTATTAAACTCAAACAAAAGTTACCACGTATTTAATAAATTTGAAATTGGCTGATATATCCCGTAAAGCTCTGAAACATTTTCTGCAAAATTCTTATCTTCGACAATTTCTGAGATTCATATTCTAAAAACTGTAATTTTGAAATTTCCAATTTTATAGAAATATGTGACTCAATTTAAAATGAATATTTTTACATTTTTTCATCTCGGTATAGCAAAATAAAATGTTTTATATATCAAGAAAACCGATATATGACAGCGTTGTTGTAGTATTAAAAAACGTTTTGGTTGAAACAATTGAAAATTTTAGTTCGGGCTAAATTTTACTAGATAAGCAACCCAAAGTCTCTTTCAGTTTACATAGTGGTGCAGAACCGTTCCCTGTATTCGACGAGGGGTCCGTTTCGGACAGACGCGGTTACACCACAGAGGGTCATCGGCCGAGAATCGTCAACTTCCGGTGGAAGTAAGGCGAAAATGCCGCGGGTAATGGGGGCGGCGGCCAAGCTCTCGGCTCTGCGCCCGCGAAATTGCGCGAGGTTCGTTGCCGCAAATTGTTTTCTACGCTCGGTGCGGAAAAGCCGAATAAATAAAGCGGCGTTTTCGCCGGCAGTCCAGCTTGGGCAAAAAGCGACCCTTTGCCACGTGACTCCAGTTTTTATTACCCGGTCGCGGTAGCGTGACTTTTATCAGTTCCCTAGTACAAATTTATAATTATAAATTTATTATATATTTTCAGTGCAATTTGTAATAATAATTGTATTATCTTGAAGACCAAGTTTGGTGTGCCAATGGGGGCGTTGTACGAGTAAGGCGTTACACTTATAGTCGGGGCCCGAGAAAATCCAGTACAGGGCCAGTGCAGAGCCAATGTTGACCCCCTGCCCATGAACGGGTTAGCCAATTCTGGCCCATAATTATATTTTTACCAGGGTTGGCGCGCGTTGCCCCAACACAAATGATCGCCACTCTCAATTAAAATGTATTTCCCGCAAAACGTTTCGGTCTTGGCGCAAAAGTCTTGCGACGCTTCTCGCTCGAATGTTTCGCCTCGTCGCGCGTTATCTTCGTCTCTTTATCATTCACGAATATCCGGCTCCGTCCCACTCTCTATTTATCCAGCGCCGCTTCGAACGGGTTACCTAGCATAGGACAATGGATTTCGTACAGATACGTGGAATATCCCGGAATATTCCCCGGCGCTATCTGGCCCATGCCAGTAGCATCCTTCGGCCCGGAAGTGGGCGTGAAAGGTGCTTGTATAGTTATCTTCGACTCCGCTGTAGGAAGTCTGCTTGAAAAGTACACGTAGGCGGCTACGCGTGTGGCGCTGTTATTGTCGCTTTCGTTCGCGTCACCTTTTTCGAATGGCATTATGATTTCGGTCTCGTTTGCGCGATATCTTACGGCTACTCTTATCGACTATTGTCGGGGAAAAATTTGTCGAGACAAAAAGATGAAATGATAATCGGTGGAGGGAGGGGAAAATGCAAAATGTTTCTTTTGAAACGACAGCAAAATTTTGTGTAGACACGGTTGACACTGAACGAACAGAATTTTACGTCGCACCAACATAATAAATGTTGGTACCAACATGATGAAGGCAGGACCGCGAGAAAACTTTGTTGGTAATGCAGAAAGGAAGTGTCATGGTAATAGAAGTAAGCTTATGTTAGTATTTTACATAAGAACCGCATAATAATATTTAGATTAATATTTTATATTGTAGTTATAGTACACTCGTCCCAATTTGGTATAATAAAATATGAAATTAATGGTTAGGGTCGGAGTGCTCCATTTTCCGGGAAAATTGTCTTAAGAAAATAACTCATTGGCAATTATTACTTTTTTGTCATTCGAGAAATGTATTATATTAGAGAAATATTAAAAAACGCTCGTTTATTCAACGTACAATTATGTACGTTGTAATAACTATTATTAAATAGTATCTTTTATTTATGAAATTTTATTGTGTTAAATAATGTATATATATATAATGTGTTAAATAAGATTTATCTACCTTCTTTTTTAAGAATAAAATTTTTTAATCATTAGAGGAAATTTAATCAACTTGAGTTTTCGATATTTCCAAGGGTTAAAACCTTGTATCCTTAAAGATGCGAGGGTGACGAGGGAGGGAGGTGGAGTGGGAGGGGGGCTTAAATTCAATGAAGACTCGAAGTCGAGCGCGGCCGTAAAATCCAGTTTAAATCTGTACACGTGAAGTATTTTAAGTGTCCGATAGAGAGCGAGCACGTTTTCTACTCCGTCACTGTTTATATACATAATCGTCCGACCTTATGTGTCATGGCGTAGGTAGTCTGTTCGTCGTATATACATATGTATTCCAGACACCCCGAACGAGGAACGGCTGTGACGCTTCGGAAGAATGGCGAGCAAAGGTGCAACAACAGGATGTATAAATTGTTGAGTCTATTTTGAGATTTTAGGGGCCAGTTTATGCTTCCATTAGGCGCCCCGAGACAGTGGCGTTTCGCGAACCCGACTCTCCGCGTGAGTTTTTGTGACTTTCGGGCAAACGCCCGGCGCATAAATTGTTGCGCTAGCGCCGCACGGATTTTCGACTCTCGCCTATCGGACGTATTATATTTCCACGAAATGAACTTTCCGGCGCGGCGGATACGGCAAAGTCGAAATCGCCCGCGTTTTACCGCACACGTTTGATAAAATACGCCGGTCTTTTATCCCCGCGCTCTCCTGATGCGCAACGTCATAATTTGATTATTTTAATCAAATCTGACTTGATTAAAACGATTTTCACTCTGATTATTTTCAATTGGTCATCTTTTTTTCCTCGCCCATTTTTGCTTTTATTCGGATATTCATTAATGCGTTTATGTTTCGTTTTCTTTTTTACTTTATATTGCACGTTTATTGATTTGCAAAGGAATGTATATCAGTATGTAATTACATTTTTATGAGGTTTGTATGGTGGAGGTTTTACTGCTTATAATGCTGTCATAATCGCTGTCGTTAAATTAGGTTCATGTTTCTATTATTCCTTTTCCAATTTTAGATTATTGTTCAAATTTTGGTATATTTGACGTCACTAAACTTGTATTTAAATGTTACACAATGAGAAGTGGTAATAGTGATTAATAAGTTCTAATGGCTAATTGATAATTTTATATTTCTAACATTATTTCTTATTATTTCGTCTTCGTTTTAAGTGTATATTCTTTTACTACTTTAAGAGTACTTTTGGTATCCCCTGTGAAAATATTTCTTATATATAACTGACGATATTTTAACATTTCTCTGAAAAATATTGAAATATTCCGAGATTTTCCACGAAAGATCAAAAGATGCAAACCTTAAAACATTTACATCCTTTTACAGGATTTTTTTTCAAAATTTAAAATGGTTTTTAACTTAATTCCTCATTTTACCGGACTTCCAACGACATTTTCAGAGCTTTTCAAAGCAGTATCCCGAGATTATCAGTTTTTTTCAAAGTTTCCCTTCCATAAGGGGTTATTGTAATTAACCCAACTTTTATCATCACTTACATAAATCTCGGTACGTAGCCGACACAAAATCCAATCACTTTTGCCCCTTGATAATCTTCTAAGCATGCTGCCTAAAAGTGCAAAAAAAAAGGAGAAAGATTTTTTTTCCTCCCATCATTAATCGTACGACTTTGTCTGCGGAGGCCCCTTACGACTTGTGCAAATTTCCACTTTACATTCCCCTCTCACGCGACCTATGGCCTTAACTGTACACATGTATTCGATGGGCCGATGCGGTCCGCGCTCAGAATTGCAAGAGTCATCGTCCTACACGGTTACGCGTTTACCCGATAATTATTCCTCACAAAATGGCTGTTCCTACGCTTGACCTAGCCTTTGATTAAGGACGTAACCCGAGCCCCTACTAGACCCGACGGTGTGTCATCGATTCGACCAGTCGGTTACGCTATTTAAAAATAACATCCCCAATTGGTTAACGATATTTTGTCATCGCGATGTTGGGTGCGCGCGTTGTTTTAGGAAATATGAGCCGAGAGTTTCATTAATCCGATTTTAGATTATGTTCTTATTTTCCTTTTCTTCCTTTCTTTTTATTTTGGAATCCCTGTCACACATTTGAGGATTTATGTATAACAATATATTTGATGTAAAAACACTGAGAGAGGAAAGTATCAATTTTTAATAAAGTGTTTATTACTGGCGGGATATAGTAAACTAAATTATTTAAATTTACTAAATCAATTTATTAAGAATTGTAATTCGATGTAATGTTGTACAATTTCATATTCTCTTTATTAATATTTAGTACACTAAGAGAAATATCACAATTTTCAGTAAAAATTACTGCTTTTTAACATGAAAAAACTAGTTTCTTTGCTTTTAAAAAACTGTAATATTTACAGAAAGAGATATATCTGAAACATAGGTAAAAATAGTAATTTTTTCTGTCATATTTTTCTCAGTGTAAACTACCTTATAACTGATAATGGACAAGACATAAAATAAAAAGTTTATAAAAAATTACAATTCACTTTATTAAACATTGAATTCCTCTCGGTTCCTTATTTTTAATATTTTCATATTTCTCCGTATATTGATTTTATTATTACTATTATTTTATCGGTGAATATTTTAAACAATCTTTTTGTTCGGAGATGTCTGGAATGTCGAACATATGGGAGTGGAAAGAGGCCACGTGTGTCCACGGCTGGAAACTAGCTAAGGTAGTCCGCGGTTATTTTGGTGATTGGTTTTACTGCGCTGGCAACGGTGCGTGACCTGGTCCTCTGCACGGGGGATCTGCGTACTCTTCGCACACCCACGTACGTTCTATGTAAAATCACACAAATGCGTGGAATACTCGGGTATTTTAATTTAACGAGTCCAATCGGAGGTGTCTGATATTACCGTTAACAAGGCTTTAACAAGGGTTGGGGGAGGGATGAACAAGCAAATAAATAATTAAAATAAAAATAAAAACGACAGACGAGTCATGATTATTGGAGTTTAGAAAAATTTACCGATTTAGACTCAGAGGCGGCCACGAAAAGTCTTCTAAATTAAGTTTACACGCTCTCTGATACGGAGGATTCTTAAATATCGAACATGGCCAATGGTTTCTCTGCGAATGAGATATGTGAGATAAAGATGAAGTTTGCGCGAACAGCAGTTAGGAATCGAGTTGGACACTCTTGTTTACCTATTCTATATGTGTCGCTCGTTTGAGTTTGGAAAAATAGTTGGTATGAAGATTAGTATACTTGGGGGGTTCTATGACGCAAGGAATTTTTCTGGGAAAGTCAAGTGGTAAGATGATGGTAATTGCTACTATTATATGTGGCAAGTCTATTATTATAATAGAATTATATAAATTAAATAGATATTTCAATGATACAACCGAACAAGTGTCCATGAAATGCATACTGTAAACGTAGATTTTATATTAAAAAAAATCGTTCTTTAATTAATTTTCACACATAAAAGAATATGAAATCATTTTATTTGTTTCTTTTTATTAGTATTATTTATGGCACTATAATGTAAGAATTTAATAGTGAATCGAAATTTTGGGCAGAAATTGCATTGGTTGAAAGATTAATTTTTGAAAATATTATATAATGTAATAGAATCCACTAAACGAAATTAAGCCTCTAAACTGGTGTTTTGATTTCTGTTATTCTTAGAAACCTCTTTGCTTTCGCTCCTTCATGCCTAAAATATTTAAATAGTTTCTTTTATCATTTTTCATCTGAAAGCTTCATTAACTGGTTATTAATTACCTATAGTTGTTTAATAAGTGAAATATTAATAAGAATAATATAAAAATATATTTTAAAAATAAGAATTTTTGGTGAAAGTTATAAAATTTTATTAAAAAACACAAGTCTGCCTTTCTATTATCATCACTGGAAAATGGATGTATGTATGCATAAATTAATTTTACTCCTAATTAGATCCGTCTCTTGATAAAATTAATATTTAAGCTTAATGACGATGTTGCACATACCCTAGTAAAAATCAAACATATATGGACATATATGATCTTTCTTAATCTATATATGATCATAGTCTAAGCCGACTCTATCGTCAAGAAATTTCAACTACTTTAGCCGCATCATCAACTGCTCCGCATCTTTGTCCACGTATCAAAGACGCCATTGTCGGTTGCAGCTGATTAGTTAACATGCAGGGCAAACATTTCAGCAGATTTGACTGTGATCCGGCGGAGAGGGAGCGCGTAATATTGTAACGGTCAAGCGCGCGTATCTCTTTGCGTGCTCCTTTTCCGAGGGCGTCTCGGCAGAAACGTCCACGGGTTTATCGCGGAAACACCGCTACATAGCTTTATGCACTTTGGCCGGATTCAAACCCGAAGAGGGACACGGTACACGCTAGAAATCGTGTAGCCCACACGATATCTCGCGTGCTTGCAAATGTGCGTGTGTCTGTGTGTGTACGTGATACGTATTGGTGTGTGATTATGCATGCGTCGGTGTGTACGAGTGTGTTTCTGTGGCGTACTCGTATATGTGTGTATATATATGTATATATAATATATATATGTTTGGGTGTGTATGTGCATGCGTATATGTTTGGGTGTGCGTGCGCGTGTGAGTGAGTGAGCACTGGGTACCACCCACTTGAAACCCACTCAGCGGCAGGTTCGACTTTGGCTCCCCTTTGCCAACGGCACATGAAAGCCGCATCTCTGCAAGCGCATCGGCTGTGTGTTACCTACACACACCCGCGCGCGAGCACGAGCACTGACAGAACGGCGTACAACGCATCTAGTATCCGTATCCTACGAGCAGACATTTGCACTGTGATACAATTCGTCGCATCCGTAATGTCATAGCGCTGGTCGATGAAGCTAATATTCTGTCACAGATGTACAATGACGTCATATCTACCGCTTGTTTTTGTCCCGTTCATGATTTTTGACTCCATTTCGGACGAATATCGCGAGCCATTATAACGGGCTTCGCTGAGAGCTTTTTTTTCCTACTACTCCGCTCTACCTGTTTTTTTTTTTTTTTTTATTTTTCTTCTGCTTTCCTTTTTTTTCAGAGGGAAGGTTTTCTAATGAAACTTCAAGTATCGGAATTTATGCGAGGGAGCTTTTATTTTGGAAATTACTTGGGTCCTACTGATCGATCGACATTTTTCTTATCCTTCTTTTGTTTTCCTTTTATTTTTATTTTTTTTATTTTTTGAAAATGCGTTGGTAATTTTATAGTAACTTGAACAATACTGATATAGTAACTTGAACAATACTGATAATCTCTTTTAAAATGTATTTTAAATATGACAAGAATTGTATTTTGTCCTCATTTTTACATATAGTATAATAATTTTTATCCCAACTTTTTTCCCAGTGTAATATCACCTTCAAACAATAATTAACAAACTAATATCCATTGCCAACATAAAGTTTTCAATTTTAAATAAAACAACGAATAGTTTATATTAATATTTTCTCTTTCAAATTTTTAACGTCCGATTTGTGATAAAAATAAATTAATAACATCTTGGTCCGTTATTATAAAACCTCGTTCAAACGCGTCAGTCATTAACGGTACACAAATCTTCGACTATTCCATCCCGAGAGCTTTGCTCGGAAATACCACTCGTACAAATGAACGAATGCATCGCAAGACCGAAAACTTTGGTTCGCAAGCTCGATAAGCTTTCACTTTCGTTTTTACCACGAGTGCTCTCGGCATGAATATTTCATGCAACAAGCTCGCGCAAGAATTTGACGCGTTTTGTCTCGCGACAATTTGTCGCACGAGAGCGGCCCGTCAACTGGCCGAGACGCTCGAATAAATTATGCTAATTTTCGGTCGGAGTCAGAGAAACAATGCGAATGCTTTCGCGCCGAAATAAACAAATAAAGCAGCGAGCAAATGAATACGCGAGGATGGCTGGTGCGTGACAAGTGACCGGGATTGGATAAGGGGGGGGGGGTCCATTAAACACCGCGAAATCCGAAAGAAAAGATCGGTCGACGATGATCGTTCGCCGAACGTGCCGGCGCTTTGTATCGGAAAGAGCAATTGAGTCACCGGTCGAACGGTGCGAATTTCAGCATCGAGCCTGTCTTTTTACGCCGCGCTTTTTACGCATTCGTTAATGAGTCATTTGTGTTTTGATTTCAAATGCACGGCTGTGGTATTGGCACGGATATCAAACAATGTTCACCAGATTAGATGTATTATGTTTCTTTTTGTACGTAAAATCTCAAATTTTGCTCTGTTCTATTTTATCTATAAATTAAAGTCAAATAAAACTTAATGTAAAAGTTAAAATTTACAAATCGATCTTGGAATACTTTTTGATAAGTAAGTAAACTAAAAATTCAAATTTGGGTTGTTGTTAGTAGCTTTTTGATAATCGGTTTTTTAGTGTCGATATTTAAAATGGAATCTAATATATAACTTTAATAGTTAGTTACAATAGAATTTATAGGCTGTGGTAGCAAAAAAGTAGTAAATGTGGCAAAACCTGTGATTGGTTAAATAAAATTTTTTAAAATTTTACCAAAGGTGCCAGAATATTTCCCAAACTTGCGTGTGGTTTTTGTCCAAATGCCATAGGTAAGTCCTATAGTGGCTTTGGTATTAAAATTGAGATATAAATCCTCAATCGAGATATAAGAAGCTTAATAAATTTCTTCTGAACACAACCCACTGTTACTAATAAACTTATTAAATTTTCACTTCAAATTTCACTATCAAAAATTTGATTGCACCATAAAGTTTAATTGTAAATTAACTTGAATATATGTCAAATTCAATGTCTTGTATGTCAGGTCGAAATTAACACCTTACAATATTGATTTTCAAATTTTAACAGTATGACCTCGCCTCGCAATCTCCCTTCGGAACGACCTACTAATATCATTCCTCCTTTCGTTCTTAATAAAACGTATTAAACACGTGAACTCTTAATTTTGGGGTCAAAACAGAGGCGGGACAACGGGAGCTTCTTGGCATTACCCTCCCAACTTTGTACCGTTCCTTTTTTTTTCCTCTTCTTCTTTCGTCTTTATGCTACACACTTTTTATGCTCCATAAAAGTATTCACGTCCTATTACTCAGAGCAGTAAAATGAAATATGTTTCCTTAAAACTGTCAATGCAGGAGACTGCGCGAGCGAAAAATTATATACATCAAAAGTTGAAGTCGTAAAGTCGCAACAACGACTATAACATTACGTTTCGCGTGTAAGAGGGGCACCGTTTAAAGTTATTATAAATTATTTCGCGAGAAGTTGCGTAATTTTGAGGATTTTCAGAAAAATCAAGCAGAGTTGCGCAGGTACGCGGAAGCGATGGGTCGGGACAACATCGGTTCGCGGCCTCCCATCTCGACGTTCTTTGTCTTGAAAAATTTATTTCCGCGCGCCGAATCGGTCTTGGTGTCGATGTCGCGCCCTCCCCTTTTCCCTCCCAGCGCGATGCCTCAAATTTTCAAGGCGACACCGTATGCAAACGAATATAGATCACGCGGATTATAATCGATACGGGAGGGGTTCGCGCTCGAAAATTTTTGCCGGTGCCACCTGAAGAGCCAGAGAGGAAGACGGTAGAGGGGAGGGGGTCACCTTGGACGGACCAATCGAACCCCGGCCGGCAATTTCTACCGCTATTATAAGAAACCCCCCACCTAGTCGACCGATGAAACAGCTTGCCGGTTACGTCTGCCGGTTACACGTGCACCCAAGACAGAGTGAACTTATCATCCTCCCCCTTTTCGATGCCGACCCCTCGTAGACTTCCGTCCCGCAGGTCCCCCACACTCGTGTATTAGCGCCAAGAATAAATTAGAAGTGAAAAGGATGAGGGGGTGGTCGCCTTTGTGGTCCGCATTCAACACTGATGAAATATTGAAAATGATACCGGGCGATTATGGCCCGAACCGATCAATAAACATTGTTTATCATTTGTTCGTGATTATTCTGGGCAGAGAAATCTTATAAAATTGGTTAATTTCCAAGGATAAAGTTACTTTTATTATCAGGTATTGCAGGACCGAGAATTATACCAAAAAAATGTATATATATATGGACTAATAACAAAATAAATTTATTTATGTATCTGATCAATTTAAGAATAAAAGTTTAAGGTGGTAATGTTATTATTATGTACAATATTATGAACAATAGTATTTATTTACACTACAAATATTTATGCAGGTAGACGCAGCCACCAAGTGAAGCAGTGACGCAGTGATCATCCAGTCGGTGAGTGAATATTTACCCGTTCTACAATATTAATTGTTTTTTCTGATATTTTGTTAGTAAATTATATTTTAACGCGGCATATGCAGAATTAGCATTATAGGAGAAATCAAAATCACTTAGTTAATATAGATTTTTTAAATTGCCGAGACTAGATTCATTTTCGAAATAAAAACAATCGTCGATTCGACTTAAATAAAAGTCATTACTGTACGGATTGAAGTCTAATAAACTGATGGAGTGTTTAATCGATCGATTAATCTCGACGCGATGGATTTCCGATAGCGCACTCGACGAAACCCGAGTACACATGTCAATTTCATTGTCCCGCGTTGTTTGACCCGGCTAACAATCGTCTTCGGAAATTTTCTACTTTTGTACGACGTTTGAAAGAAAACGCGGCAACGTGGCCAACATATGCGCGGCTAAGTCCCAAGACTTCTTTCTTAGATTCCTGGTAGGTGTCCGTCGTTGGTATATTCAACGTCGGTATATCGCGGGGGAGGGGGCGGGGCGGACACTTGCGCTAGCGATATCCAGTGTCCGATCGTTGCGAGATCACACACGCGTGAAATCGGATCCGACCGAGAGCCCCGAGTCCATACGCAAAAGGCGCGACGTTTTATTGCCGGTTACGAGATTCCTAACATGGTTTTCTTTCGGATGCATTTTTGACCAATGATTATACCGAACGAGTGCATTGTATGCGACGTTACTTTTGTCGACCTTCCTGGTCGCACGATTTTTTCTTTCATTTCGTTTTTTTCTCCTTTCTTTATTGCCTAGGAAAAGTGAGCCGAGAATATTAGAATGTTTTGTGTCAAATTTATTTATGGGCCCTTGTCGCGTTGGGAAAATGATTGGATCATTCAGGCTGTTTGTGTATGGGTAGTGAAAACTTAAAAAAGGGCAACTTTAAGTTGCTTATAACCAAGATGTGGAATTTAAACCTTTTAGTTGGTCGTTAATTTTGAAAATATTTGTTCGGAAGTGTTTCCAAACACTTGAAGAAAATTGTTGGAATAAAGCCTTTTTCCATTTCTAAGTATTTTCACGTTGTTGATTGAAAGATTTTTATTTCTTTTTATTTTTTTTGTTCAGAATTAGGTTTAATTATTAATCATTTTAAAATAATTAAATTAAATTTACAAGTTAATTGATTTATGGGTAAAAAGAGTTATTCGAATTGAACAAATATATAAAATTATCTTTTTCTACAAAGTAATTATAACTTAATATATTAATTATTTTTAACTAATGAATTAATTAATTCTTAAAAATTTTATTTTATCAGCACAATCATGAAATTAAATAAAAGTAAATTTTACATTTTTTACTCTATTCAAAATCATATCCCTCATATCGTTTGCAAGCTGTCAACTTGCTTGACAATGATGATTTAATGATACGTCATTAATTTTTATGAGTTTGATAGGAACCGTACATTCAAAAACATCACCAATTTGCAATTTTAGAGGTATGCTTTAGGATTCTGAATTCGGACTGGTGTGCTTGAATATGAGAGTGTCGCATTCGTTTGGAAATGGTTATATGAAACGTAAGAAAGGGTTTCGTTATTTCTTCGACTGAGAAAACTGATCAAATCATATGTACCAATTATTAATCCACTGTACCTTTCGCGTGAAATTTTGAAATTTCATCGCTTTTTCTAATAATCCCATGAAAAAATTTTATATATGTGGCATTTATGCCAGAAATATGGCAACCTATATAATTTTTTTTTCATAGGATACTCACAGAAATGTGTTTTAGTTGAAGATATTCTAACTTATCATCAATATTTTTCCGCAATTCATAGAAAGATGACAATAGCTACATAAAATTGTTCAATTTCCTCGCGTTTAATTTATAAACGTAAACCTTACGCAGACGAATCATTAGTTAAGCACCTTACAAATAATAAAACGTACATCCAATCATTTTCTTGCCATCTGAAATTCAAATCAATCCACTGTCATGAAAGTCTCTCAATTTCTATCTATCCCAAAATACAACACTACCGTTCAAAGACTATAGGTCCAATGCCTTATATACGGCAAACCTATCCTTGTTAAAGAAAAAAAAAAAAAAAAAAAAAAAAAAA
>JABFPN010004744.1:0-14489 GCA_022817305.1 Leptoteleia sp. ZL-2020 | reverse complement strand
CCCACCCCACCCCCACCCCGCACCCCCCATCGACCGTCTTTGTTCGCTACCCTCGTTCTCCCTCTATGTTCACTTTTCGCTCGCTCGCTCGAATTACAAATTTCCCGAATAAAATCGTTTTATTTTGTACGCCGCTCGTAATACATTCGTTATATTCCGCGCGATAAGCTTTGATAGTCGTAAAAAATCTTCGTCGTTTATTCAACACAATCTTGCTTGGAAAACAGACACTAAGCTCATTATGCGATATGGAATCATAAAGCGATCTTTTTGTGTCGCTTTTATCGGTCGACGTGTTAATGATCATTGCCGAAGATTCTGATATTCTTCCAAGTTCCGGACACAATAATTAACCAGATTTTAACGGTTTATACGGTCCCGTGATAATAAGAAGATTTCTTAAATCATTTTATCACTTTGGGCCGAGATAAGTTGGTTTAATAACAGTAAGATTAAAACAGTTTGAAAGTGTTATCATAAAGTTGAGATTAGTCATTTTTCATTAATATGGGATGTGAAAAAAAAAGAACTTTTGTTACAATATTAAGAACTAATGATGAAGAGTTAAATTATCATTTGGACTTTGGTATAAATAAGTAAATTTTGTCTATTTTGGATTCGGAGTTGAATTTGTTTCAGTAATTAATATTCACTTTAGTTTTCTGTTTGAAAATTGAATTTCAAATGTACGCAGAGAGAAAAGATTAGTAAAAATCACTGGTATTGTTAGTACTCTGTTCATATACTTACAAAACTTGAGAAATTACTATCTTAAGTTAGTAAAGCGTATCAGTTTGTTGAGAATTATTCTTTGAAAGCTGACAATACTTATCAAATTGCTGACACTTTTTACTAACTTAGGATAGTAATTTCTCAAATTTTGCAAGTATATAACCAGTTTACTAATAAAAAAATTTATTTATCGATTACATTCTTAATAATTATGTCCATAAATTAATATTCTTTACGATCATAATATTAAAAACTAAATATAATTTTATTGCAAGTTAATTTAAATAAGTAATGTTGCTTCTTCAACTTTACTATTACGTATCATCTATAAAATTGTAATAATATAATTCGAAACTAATGAATCCATATATTAAACATTTTTAAATCGAAGGCAATGTGTTTAATACTTGATTTGCTCAAAAACTTTGGTAACTGCGCAATAAGTCAAGCGTGCTGCAAGTAAATTTTCAGTGGGTACGAGGGTATGAAAATTTGCTCGTATCGTTACGTGAATGGATAGGTGTCTGTGGACAAAAAACACAGGAAACAAAAGAAAAAAAAAAGAGGGCGAGAGAGAGAAAGAGGGAGAAAGTAAAAGTAGAGCGATGTAGAAAGAGATTGATCATGTGGAAAATGATTCTATGAAAATTGCGCGACATTTTAACAGTGCGTCTCTCTCTCCCTCCTCTTCTTCGTTGCGACTTCAGTTTTTATTGTTAGCTAAGCACATATCTGCGAAAAAAAAAAGAAAGAAAAAAGATGATTGAAGAAGTGAAACGTGATGTCACTCGATCGTGTGGAAATAACGGGCCACGTTTGTTCAGTCGATTCGCGAGTAATTTTTCTCGTGACATTCATATTACGCATCAAATCATGCAGGGCTGAATAAGGTTTTTGCTCGCATGCAAAATGGTGCATGATTATAGCCGGAATTGCACGCTCCAATGGAGCGAAACAACGAATCACTTCGAATCATTTCTTTTTTGGTTCAAACTTTCCAAATTGACACAATTGCTTTCAGTTTGCTACAACGTAAATAAAAATAAGTAAAAAAATACAGCACATGATGATAGAACGTACAAACGCACCACCTTATCACGGAAGAGTTGAGTTCATTAAACTGATTAAACTGATACATATTTCGTATATAATATTCAGTTAATGTTAAACACCGTGTAATGACATTTTTTTTATTCGTTGCGATACGGTTAATTAGTTCGTTAAATTACTTATACATTATTATATAACATGTTTCCGCAGCACATTTTAGCATCCACAATATTAGCATTTAATTCCATATTCCCTGTAACACGAAGTAATGATATCCCCAAAAATATATTCAATTAATTTTCTATTAGTACATGAGTGCGTCTTAATATCCCTGATTAAAATTTTAATCTGGCGGATGCGTGGAAAAATTATACAACACCTTTGCCGGGCAACTTTTAAACTCGATTTCGCGTTTCCTTTTTAAATTAATGAACGAAGTAGGGACGATTTTCCGATAATTTTATGGATAAGGTGTTAATTTTCCATTTATAAAGCATGAATTTTAACCCAAATTACATATTGCTCTGTTTAAATAACATCACTAAATTACATCGAGACAATTGGCGGAGTTCGAAATGTTACTATTTCTTTCCAACCTTTGACGTAACTATTTTCCAGTCTGCTCTGGATTAAGACTTTGGGAAGCACTCATAATCTAAATTACACTCAAACTTTTCGCCTAAGCTCTTCCCAAACTTTCGCCCAGATTTTAACCGGACTTTAGCCATAATTGTAAACCATATCATCCCTGTGCTCCAATTTTTGTTCGTGTAAATTCACGTTTCAACACATGTTGCAACCATTTTTGCAAACCAATCATTAACTCAAATAATGTCCAAACGTTCTTGCCATCAGGTAATATCCTGGCGAAATTTTTCACGCGAACAAAATTGTTGTTGAAAGTCGATCCCTGTGACAGGCAGTCATTATTTTAAATAAAGACAATCGATGTTGATTCCCGAACGGGATGAACATTGGACGCATTATCAGCCCATGAATGAAAGATCTCGTCTTCTCCCGTGGCGTCGAATTTTATGGTCGACGCGGCGGTGCGTCAGCCACCTAATGCTCCCGATATTACCAACATAAATCTACGAGGCGCAACAGTCCTCTCGTCCCGCGACAGCGGCTTTAAATGGCATAGTCCTCGGCTCTTAAATACCGCATGCATCACCGAAAAAAGTCAAAGCATACACTGCCCAGCGACTCGCGTTACAAAACTATCTCGACCGAAGCTTCGCGCAATGTTTAGCTGCCAAAAAGGTTGCAGTCTGCCGACAAAAAAAGGGGGAAAGAGGACTTCTTAATTTACGGGATTATACTGTAGACACCTGTCAATACAGACGGGACTTTAAAATGAAACGCGTTTGGCCGTTTTTAAATAAATTATATCGGATAGTTTTTAGAGCATCGCCGGTGCACGCGCGGAAAGACAATATTTCAATTTTCGATATCCGTCGGCTTTAATGTCACATAAACGATATAAATGTCACCACTCGTTTCGTTTCGCGCACTTGATAGACAATTATGTTTCAATTTTATTGCGCCGTCGAGGTTCCAAATCAAACAAGGCAAGATTAATATCGACAAATTGGGTTATGGAAATTGAAAATTATTCCTCCAGCTTCCCTTCCACCAGTTGTCACGTATCAGCCTGCATCGCGGGTATTTTTCCACGATTTTTTTTTTATTTTTTGAAGTAATAATGCGCTTTATAAAAATACAACATTTAACCAAAAAAAAACCACCGTGAAGGGGCGCTTAATTTTCAAAGAGTGCCGAGTTTGCCAATGCAACAACGCGAGAAATAAAATGTTTACCCGAAAGCCGCTTTTTCTATAAAATATGATAAACACGTGTGGCGAGAGTTTGGACGCTCGTAATGAATTCGGTCGACGTAATGTAATGAATTTTATTAAAATTCATTGCGGGTAACTTTCGCGAATGAAATACTTTTGAGACGTTATGAAACATTGTCGGGTTATTCTATGTGAATTTTTATCACGCAAAAGTCGACACTGCGAGATTGGCAAAGTACTGCGGGAAATGAATGAAATTAAGGAAGCTCAATACGGAATTAAAAGCGGAATTCGTGGCGGTTTATCGGGGGGGATTAAGTTTCGCGTGCGGAAGTTGTCGGCGTTCACTTTTTGAACGGCGCCGGGTCATTTTGTGTTGTAAGACTTCGTGTCACGTAACGTCGCGGCACGCAAACGCGCGCTCGAATTTTTACGCCCGGCAAAATATTTCTTTTCGCGATTTAATAAGGGAAATACTTCGAGGATTTTCCATCGTCCAACTTCAATTAACGACGAGCAACGTGGCATTATTATTATTATTATTATTAATAGTAATATTATTATTATCATTATTATTTGATATTAGAAACTTAAACAATCTTAATTGATTATTGAATATCCATGCTCCTCATTATTGCGCGGTGTTCAAATATTATAAATTTCCGGTTAAAGCAAGTATTGCGCAATTAAAATCCGTAACTGTATAATTAATTCCATTAATATTGCTCGGCATTGCAGCTCAATGCGAGTCATAATTATAGCGAGACTTCTTTTGAAAAGTGATATTATTAAAGTCTCTAAGATTTCTTAATGTAATGTTGTGGTCGCCGTTAAAACCCTTATAATACGGGTCCATTGAAATTCAAGATACTATTATTATGTTATCCAGTTGTACCTTATCGCCTGACACCGTGAGATTCGCCATTCTCATTTTCCGCGAGGAAAATAGTGCTGATGCGAAATTGTAAAAATGAATTGTTAACATGTACTGCTACTAAAGTCACACGCTATTTAGTCATTGCTTACTAAATTTTATTAATATTCTGGAACGTGTGTGCATTTATAATATTCCTTGTCATATGACATGTTATTTTAAATGAATTTTAGAAAAAAAATGGTTTTATCGAGGAGTAGAACTCGTGACTTTACAGCCATTTGTGATTGGTGACTAATAATTAGAAATTGCAAGCTTTTTTAATGTAATCTATCATATTATAAGGATGTCTGTGAATGTTCGCATATTCCCGGGTTATTGTGAGAGAAAATAGGAACTACTGGGTAGATTTCTCCAAGTGCTCGGGTAATGTTCGGTTTTAAGGTAACAAGTAGAATAAAATTTGCTGAAACGATTTGAAGTGAACAGGATTGAAGTAGGCAATTAAATATTTTATATGGAGATTCATCTGTCTAATGCTGTTTTTACGCGATATAAATGTAGGCGAACCCATTCAAAAGGCCTCCGCGAAACAGTTAAAACCTTACACCAAATAACATTGCATCCACTTTCTAAATGACGTAAAACAACTCGAAGAGAGTTCTTAGGTGATTATTTAATTTACCACCGCAGCCAAACAACGCTCGCGAATAGTACATTGGGGCTGTCAAATTTAATTCCAGCTCGAGCATTGTTCGCCGGGAATTGGAGCATTGACAAAGTAAATAAATAAATCACAAAGCGAAAGGAATAATGACGACAGAATGGAGAATGATGTTGAAGTGCGAAGTAAAAGAAGCTTCGCAATCTGACGTCATATTAGGTGTAGTCATTAGTGTGATTAGAAAGAATGATTGGTAATCATAAAAGTGTAATATTTATAATTATTATGATATCAAAATAAATTAGTCTACTAATAAATAAATACAGTAAAGTACAGATATTAAAATTCCAGAAATTGTTATGCACTATGTAAAACAAAGTTGGAACAAAAATTACTGTAATGTATAACAAGGTGATGTGTTATTTTGGTAAATTAATAATGCAAAAGGGAGCAAGATTTATCAAACTTGTTAGCGTTTGGTATAATAAATAATGCAGGCCATTTAATAATATTTTGATACTCGCAAATAATAATGATTGAGGAAATGATTTTGCTGTTACTTTTTCCTACGTGCAGTGAAATTGTATAAATTATTTGTCACCGTTTTGAAATATTACTGACATTATTTTTTGTAACTTAAAAATAAATTAAAGTATAAAAGTTTCTTTATTATTAATCCACAGATTCGTAATGTAATATGCATTTATTCCGCTAGTTGGGGAATTCAATTTTGTAATTCGCGTATACATAATCCAATTTTAATTTAGTGGATAATGTTTGTGAAAACGGAATTGTTTATTATAAATCTAATTTTGCGAAACTCGCTGACAATTTTGCTACTTCCAACGAATATTTATTTAAATTAATTGATTTTCGTGTAATTATATAGACAGAATTAATACAAATGTAAATAGTTGCATGATTTTCATCGCAATTCATATATTTCGTTATTATAAATCCAATTCGACATTCAATTATAAGATGTAAAAAAATTTTGTCGTTTATTGACTATCCATAATCAATACAACTTTAATTCTACAATTAGACGATGAAATGAGTTTCATGTAAATAATTAAAAGTTAATTTCGCATTTAATATTAAAACAAATATACTAAATAAAGACTAATATAATTTCTTAAAACTCTTTTAACCAGCACATATTCATTTTCGTGTTAAAAAAATACACACATTTGTATTTCTTTGAAAACAATTTCAAAATAGAAATAATTGAAAATGCCATATAATTCTTCCGAGCAGTCCTTTAACTTTGCACGACCGAATACCAATATCCTCCCTTCAATCCGAAATCATGGAATTGTCCGCCTTACGATACATAATACCGAAATTTTAAATTCAAATTGCAAGGGAGAAATTCATCACCCAAGATTGTCTTAACTTCATCCGGGATGAGTTTGAAAATTGAAAATCAGGAATCAGTTTTCCGTCGGCGACGCTAATCTCCGAGCTGGCTAATCCATTTCCCGTTTGCTATCGTGTTTCATTGGTCGGATAAGAATTCTCCATTTTCCGAAAGACAATAAGTGAGAAATAAAAAGAAATGGAAAGCGGGGCGCAAGAGGGACGGGAGGGGGGATATAGAGGGCGGTGGTGTGGCGACGGCGGTGGCGGGGAGGGGAAAAAAATTGGAAAAGCGAGAGGAAAAGTAGAGAGCGGACAAGAGAGAGTGAAAGAAGGGCGACGAAGGGGGGGGGGACGGAGGGGAAAAAAACGGGAAGAAAAGAAATGGCCGTATCCGTGTCAGCCCTGCGGATATAAGATGATGCTCATCTCTTTGGCGACAAATAAAATTACCAGCGGGAAATCACATTGTCCCTTTTTCCCGTCACGATGCCCCGGCTTTGCGGAGATCCTCTCTCGGATCTCGCTTTTCCGTTCTCCTTCATGACTTAACTTTGATTTTACTCGCCGGCCGAGCAGCGGACAATCTTTTTTCGGATGGCGCGCGGTTCGATCGGGCTTGGAACGAGCAAAGTAGCTTCCGCGGCGAACGAGTCCGTTTATTTCGCCGGGCAAACTCGCGGCGGGGTAATTAAATGACGGCCGACGGGCCGAAGTTTGGCGCGTATTGTCAGTGACGCGAGTCACTTATCGGTCAGACGGTTTTGATATTAGTGTTCATAAAGGTTAGTCGCGGAGCGAAAGCAATCCGGTTTTACGGCGAGTCGTAAAAAGTTCAGCCGAGTCGTAAAACATTACGGGTAAAGAGCATTCGAATGGAAGACAATTGTTGCGTTCGTCGCGAAATTTATTGGTTAAATGACTGTGGCTTTTTGTGTAACAAGGTGAGATTATTGGAGTGTTAATTAATAACGGCACGATGAAGGGCCCTCGCCCGCGCGCGCTTCGGATGTTCGTTTTGTTTACAGCTTTTGTTGACATTGTTTTCGCTTTTATGTTCGCAAAAGCAGATTGTTCGACATCGTGTACTCGACACTTGATAAAATGATAGTCTTACTTTGCCACGGTGCTGTGAAAAGTGCCGTTGTTTTTATTACGTGCACGGAAAAACATTTTTGGTGAGAACTAGTAGACATTTGTGAAGGATACCTAAAAGTTTTAGCTGATAATGGAAGAAGTAGAAATGTTATATATAACAGCTAAACAAATTTTGTTACCTTCTTATTGAAACGGTAAAACCGTTTAGGTGTCATTATTAAAAATTTCAGAAGAAGTAGTAAGACGTTATACAAATTCAACGTCATATGCGATTTGACAGCTACGGTACTAACCTTATTCATTATGTCAACAGTGATTTAGATAAAAATTATTTTTGATTCAGACATATGCAAATACACTTTGTCTTGCCATTTTATTCCGTGTGTGCATATTTTCTTTTCAAATTTTTTTAAATCTTTATTGTAATTTGAACTTTGGTATTAATTCTACGGTATTTTCGGTTAGGAATTTAAGGAGTAGAATGTTTTAAATTCAAATTAAATACATATCTGAAATGGTTTAATTGCATCAAATTGTAACATTTGAATAAATATACGCAAATACGTATTTTGTAGTTAATTGATATTTAATTAATTATTATTCTCTCAAAGTAATTTATAATGTTCAGCCACTCAAAATTTAATTTATTAGCTATTTATACAAGGAATTCTTACACAAATTATATATTAATCAACATTTATTACATTAATGGAAGTTATATTTTGATATAAAAATAATCACATCCTCTTTTCTAGATTAATATACTCTTACATGGCTGACAAATACCAAATGCATGTCAATATTCCACGATCGTAAATACTAAGTGGGAAGGAGTAATTAAATGAACCATTAGAAAAGAACAATGGACGACATTTTGGAAAATCCAATTAATATTTTTTTATATTATATTTACCTTTATTTATGCATTATAATCGCGATTTACGCTTACAAAGTTTTACGTTATCAACATTAACGTGCAACTAAATTATTATCAAGAACTGTAAGCGTTTGAATTGTACAAAATTTCCATGCAACATATTCAAATATAAAAATTCCATTTAAATTCTGCTAAGTGAAATAATGTGTTAAATGCGCGAAACCCGTTGTCAGCGGAAGGAATATTTGAACAGTACTTTGGATATACATCCAGATTCTAGCGTATGGAAAATACGAAACGTGCATATTGGTACAATGTTGTGTGTGCTCCAGTCATCCATGCGTGGCATGACGGCTCGATAGACAAGTAATACACGTGTAGGAGCATCGCTTCTCCAAGATGCATCCGCACTCTGTAATGTGGCGTGAAGTACATAGTGCCATCGGCGTCTCCTCGTCATACGTCGAGCAGTTATGGAAGAAGTTTCCTTTTCCACCTGGCTCGAAATATGAATCGAGAAATATGCCATATTTGGAACTCACAAATTTCGATGCTTGTAACAACGAACAAAAAGGGAATCTTAATTTAAAGTTTCGAATTTGACATGAATTTCGTGAATGATAACATTTCATTTAGTGTTAGCATTTTAGTGGATTTGCATATTTATGTTCGATGAGACGTGTAAATTTTTTAATCCTTTTTGCAGTTCATAATGGAACTTATATTAATTCTTTTTCTTTGTTAATAATGGTTACATGTTCACAAAAGTTTTTTTTATCTAATTTATCATCAAAAATAGTATTCATTTTGTTTTAATAAAAGCTTCATAAATTCTAAATTATAAGGAGAACGAAGAAAACATTTTTTCGTTTTTTTCTTAGCTGCAAACAAATATAATTATTCTATCCTGTGAAATTTCAATATTTATTATTAATTTAATGAAACTTAAAGTTACTGTTTTCATATGAAATTTTCAAATGAAATTTCTCCTTTTCATTGGTAATATCGAAGATTGAAGTTTATATTCAACCGATTTAAAATATTTCCCCAAAATGAATGACGTTTTTTTATAAATTATGATCGCTTTTCTAGACTTTGATAAATTTAATTTTTACTTCTTTTTTTTTCATTTAATGAAATAAGTAAACCAAATTTATGAAGTGCTCATAAATATTCGTTTAAGATATATAAATGGCGTTGATTAAACTGCAAAGAGTTTAAATATAAAATGATTAAAGTAAATACTTGGAGAGGAGAAATAGCAACAGCTGCAACAACAAATAAAATACCAAGTTTCACAGTATTACAGTCTAATAAACTATACTGTAAAGGGCTCGTATTTTGTAGACATTTCGAACTTTTACATTTCAAGAAAGTGCATTAATTACTAAAAATTAAAATGATTAAATTTTTTTCTTATCTGCAATGAAAAACGATTTACAAGTAACACGAAGCGTATCTTATTGTACTACAAACTTTCTTTAAAATATTATTTCCAACAAAAAAAGTCTTTTTCTAAAAATTGTAAAGATAATTTGTATTAAGGCGGTAAGAAAAGAAAAATATCTACCGCGAACAATTTGTTTTTAAAAATTATCGTGCCAGTGACACTTTTGAATGGATCTTGTGCAATGTTCCCATTACAATGGTAAAATGGTATGCGAATATTAAAGTAACCTGACCGTCTTAAAATAGTAAGCCATAAATATTTTCTAGGGTCAAAAAGCGGTCGAGCTACAAATGCATGTAGAATACGCAATTAGATAAGAATGATTGGTGAGAATTGTCATGTTAACGTAACGCTTTGCAGTACCAACGCGTCGTTCTATCCTGCGGTCCTTATGACTGTTATGTAAAAGGAACTCCATTATAAACTGGGAAAATTCTCACAGGAAATTACGTCAGCGTGTCTATGTCGATCCTTCCGCGAGCTTCGTGTGTCCGAAAAAGTTACGTCCCGGTAATCTTGCTTAATTTATCATGCGTCACTGTCATGCACGACCATTCATATAAAATGTGCGCTGCATTTTATTGTTTGCTCGCAGAATTTCGCGCCCAAATATTTATCACCGCGTTACAACAAAAACCTTATACAAAATATCTCTCGCGTTATAAATTTTACGAACGACCAAAATCGAGGCAAACTTTCGTTCAACCCTTCCCCGACAAGGTACACTGCAAACGATTAATTTAATATTAAAAAAAATATATCATTTTATTTCAGACGCGAGAGAATAACTTTCGGACAAATTTTTAACATCAACTTTATTTTCCGTAGGAACAATTAAAATATTTTAATAACATTAATTCTAAATGTGAACTTTGGTATTAATTCTACGTAATAAATATCTAATAAATTAATTTAAAAATGTTGACGTCTTATATACATGGCATCAAATTAGTAAACTTTTTGTTGGTTGGTTTTAAAATTGGTATTTTTCTCTCTCGGTGCGTTAAAGGAGATTTTTTTGTTTATAATCTAAATTTAATTTAAGATTATAAATAAAATTCAAACATTAATATTCGATATAAAAATTTTAAGTTTTCGCGTTGTAAATCGTCCATTAATTTAAAAGCAGCGTTTTTAATATTGTAATTTATGTGGTGATATTCGACATTTGCCGTAAGAAAAATAATATTACATCCGTTGACAGTGTTGCTAACGAAATGAAACAGTTTCGAGTTAGCGAAAACGGCGCGTCTTTCCGAATGCATTATTTCTTATTTGTTAATACGCGTAACATCGTGTTATTTGCGTCGGGGAAAAATGAGTCACTCGAATCACAATGAGCGCGCTCAGGGAGATTTTCATCTTCTTAAAAACGTACAATGAGAGAAACGAATGGGAAGAAAGTGAGACGGAGAAACGCAACGAACGCGCGCACCGAACTAGAAGAAGAACAAGTATAAAAATACTTCTTGTCGTATAACAAACCAAGCAAGCAACTAGTAGTGGCATCTCTTTAGCGAGGTCGAGTGCCTGCCGACCAGTATCCAAAAGCGGACTTTTGTAACGTTTCCAGTCGGGCAGAGACAAATTTCGTTTGAAAAGTCACTCCTTTCTTTGCCAAAGTGTTCGGAAAATTGATCAAAAGATCAAAGCTAATCATTCATCATATTGCAATAATATTTAGTCGTATTATTAGATGGAGAGAAAAGATCCGATATACTAAAATTCGTAGCAAACTGGTCATAAACTTGTTAATATTAGGCAACGATTTGTCGACAATTACAGTCCGAAAGTCGACTGTTGATGAAAATGAAAATTTAACGTTTCAACTGATGATATTAAATAACTCTGTTAAATAATCAATACAAGAAGTTAAAATAGTTTTCAAAACGACGTCGAGGGTACATCGGATAATTTCCTCTCCAGGATAACTAGGTGAAGAATTTTTATTGAATCAAATTCAAATGGGATTTGACCGAAACTTTGACTGTATTCAATTAAATTCATTCGCGTCGAAGTTTTTTTTTTTTAATTATGCAAATAAAATTATCATATAATTAAGTTAATAATTGAGTACGCGAGTTCACGTGCCGTTATCGATCCCATAAATTTTAGATTGAAATAATAATTAATACTAATTCTGATTTAAATTAATTATTTTAAATTTGATGACGTAAAATCAATACAGCTTTTAATCAACTTTCAAATTTTGTACCATTTAAAATAAGGCTATAGAGAAAAGTTAAAATTATTCGTTATCGAACATTCCTGATAATACGACGTATAAAGGTCGATGGGATACTTCAGCGCGTCGATAAATATGTTTCTAATTATGAATTTATTTTCAGTTCATTTATTTTAACTGAAATTCCGCTTCGAGTTATAATATATTTTTAAGCAGTTGAAACTGTAATTTCCAGTGACATAATAACCTTTCATTTTAACGAAATATGTATAAAAATTTCAATGCAATATTTACATGTAAGATAGATATATATATTTAATACTAATTGGTTGCATAATATTGATTTTCATAACTATTATGAATTTACATGCTTCGTAAGTACCCATCTGAATAATAATGTGTCTCATTATCATAATTCTGGGTACTCCAATAAGGAGTACACAACAATTATTCCCGTTAATTAAATATATAACATCTTCTTTAGCCGGAATTGACCCAATCTGAATAATATTTGTTCAACCCAATTACTCGCTAATAAATATTTCAAACATTGCTTTTTTGAAGTAGAACTCCTTACGGACGGGAAATCACACTAAAAGCCAACTTCGGGCGTAACGAAAGGGCAACTTAGGGCGTTATCAAAACTTTCGAGCACTACATTTGTACGTATATGTTGGCAGCTTTCTCATATGCATGTCGAGAATGTATAGTCTATCATGGCCCCAAGATTCCGAAGAAGTCCTTTTGTCGTATAGTCCACAGCGCGTACATGATTTTTTTAATTATGCATTTAATTTTTCCTTTAATTAGACACAAAAATATTTAATTTAATTGCGACATATTGTAAATCTTTTAAAGATGACACTGTTGATATAAAATTGTAAAATAACATAATTGTCGACATTATTTAATAATGTTCGTGGGCATTCGAGGAAGAGAAAGTAACAATCAGGGAAAAAGTCCGATTTAGGTCAGACATAAGCCTGAGCTCTTTGCAACCGTATATATTATAATATTTACATGAAAATAATAATGTTTGAAAGTAAATGTTAACCTTAAACGTACATTCAGATTGAAAATATTTATAAAGAAGGTACATTTGTATGAATACAAAACAAATTGCAAGTAATAGAAACAAAAGGAGAATATAGAAATATATATAAAATGCGAAATAAAAAGTTTTTAATTTAATGTGTAAAAATAATATCATTTTATATTGTACGCAAAGTTCTTTTCTTGCATCCACAATAAGTAATTAAAGCGACGTTTCGCAAACATTTATAAAATCTTCATTAACCGAGGTCTGATTTCTCTTAAAGACGCAGCAGTCGGAAAAATAACTTACAAAGAAGATAATTCAGTTGACTGGAATTGTCTATCAACGTTTATAAAAAAAAGAACTTTATTACGTAATTGTATAAAATTTTAATTACTTTTCAAGAAAGTAAAACTCTCGGTTATTTTTCCGACCATAAAAACCACCTCGGCCATCACCGACAGACCTTTCTTACAGTCTCGTTCGCGCCCATTTGTAAATGTCCGCAAAACACTTTAACCGCGCCCTCAAAAATTAAATCCATCTGAATAAATTGAATCGATTTAAGGTAACGGTATTCAAAGGCGGGGTAGATTGAATTGGCAACGCGGTTAGGTATCACGGTGTTATGAAGGACATTAACGAAGTTAGCATTGAATTCTCAAAGTTTCGTGAGCCTTCGTCTTTGATGACAAAACACGAGCCCTGAGCTGATTAGTTTCTCGACGGTAACAATTCATTCTCTTGCCGAAACATTACTTCGCATCCCCCCTTCTCCCCCTTCCCCATTCAATTTGTGCGACATTCTGGTTTCAGTCTTCCAATATCAATATAATACCGATACAAGTTTTGATGAGAAGCGTAAGTCACGTTAATTATACGCTTACTTTTGCGCCGCGTAATATACCAATCGCGCCAAAGCGAAAGTTTTAAGGTCGCGTTTCTTTATTTTAATATTAACATCCGCGACTCCTCATTGAATTAAATTTAAATTTCACGCCGCGCGTCAATTTTAATGCCGACGCGTAAAAGTTTCTCGCGCCTTTGTTTCGTTCCGCGAGCACCGCGCATTAATTTTTCATCGGAAGCCCGACGCGAAGTGTATACCCGGGCAATTATATTGGGCCGTGAGTTGGCGGACAAGTGAAAGTAATTATCCGCCAAAGTGTGTACACAGTTGGCGATTTAGTTCGTGTAAAATGCGCCGCCATAAGCGCAGATGGTCGCGCGACCGTCGATGGGGAAGTTTTAAAATTTCATTTTCCGCCAAGACGGATGAGAAGAAAGTGCGAATCCGAATTCATTTTCACCGATTCTACTTATTACTTCAACAACTGCGCCCAGCCCCCCGCCCCCCCCCTTGAC